>PGWS01030605.1:0-15842 GCA_002896235.1 Cicer reticulatum
AACCTTTTGACGTTGTGGAGTATCCTAGAAAAATTCCTTTATCAGATTTTGGATCAAACTTTCCCAAATTTTCTTTATTATTGAGAATGTAGCAATAACACCCAAAAATATGAAAATAGGAAATATTTGGTTTTCTCCCTTTCCATAGCTCATATGGAGTTTTGTTTAAAATTTTTCTAATGGATGCACGATTTGAAACATAACAAGCAGTGTTAATGGCTTCAGCCCAAAAATATTTTTCAATGTTGGCTTCATTTAAAATGGTTCTAGCCATTTCTTGTAAGGTTCTATTTTTCCTTTCAACAACCCCATTTTGTTGGGGAGTTCTTGGACAAGAAAAGTTGTGAGAGATACCATTTTCATTACAAAGATTTTTAAAAGATTCATTTTCAAATTCACCCCCATGGTCACTTCTCACAGAAATAATTTTTGAACCATTTTCGTTTTGAACCTTTTTGCAAAAATGGTGAAACGCCTCAAAGGCTTCATCTTTATGTTTCAAAAAATAAGACCCAAGTAAAAAACGAGAGAAGTCAATCAACAATAACAAGCCCATATCTTTTGCCCTAAGACTGGAAGTCTTATGGACCAAAAAGGTCAATATGAATAAGTCAAGTGGATTTTTGTTGAAACAAACAATATTTTTTTGAGTGGTAAGCTACTTTAACTGGTTTCCTTTTAACCACAAGCTTCACAAACTTTGTCTTCTCAAATTGATTTTTGGAAGACCTTTAACTAATCTAATTTTGATAATTAGAATAGTTTAACTTGTGTGACCAAACTCTTTTGTGCCAAATCCATTTATCTTTATCAATGGATAACAAAACAAATTCAGTGGGTAAAATCATCCAGATAAAGTTCATATAAATCTCTTTTTTCTAAAACCGGAGAAGAAACTCTACCCGAGGATGAATGTTTGACCTCACAAAAGAGTAGGCTTAAAAATAACTTCAAAACCACTACACATAATTGGACTAATACTTAGCAATTTATGTTTTTAGACCATCAACATACTGACCATTTTCAATTTAGCAGAATTATTTTTACAATAATACCCTGTACCTTTATTTGAGCTTATCATGTTACCAAATTGACTGATCCTCCATCCTTATTTCTAAGGAAATAAAGCAGTGCTATCTCCGCATAGGCCTTGAGCAACCACTGTCCAAGTACCAAGGCCTTCCTTTTGTTGATCATAGGATGAACCTGTGTTGGTTATTAAAAAGAACTTAGGTACCTACATATAGCATTGGGTCCTTGTTGGTTAGTTTTTCCTCTATGAGGGATGTTCTTTTGTGATAACAAATAGAATCATGGTGGACCATGTTTACCACAAATGAACAACCTTTCTTTATATTTTCAGCTTTCTCTTAGCGTGGCAGATTTGAAAGTGATGCTCCCAGTTTTTTGCAAAAAGTACATTTTGGCCATATCATCTGTTTCTTGGGCAAGAAAAAATTTTCATACATTTTGTTTTTGAGAACTTTTAAAACCAATACCAGCTTTTGTCAAAATTCCAGATTGAGATCCATTATTTTTTGAAAGTTTCAGTAGATTTAACAGAAGTGGAATGTCATTTTTTAGTTCTTCAACTTCTACTTTTAAAGTCTCCTTTCTGTGTCCTCTTCTAGAGATGAATTCTGAACATTCTTTTGTTTAAAAATGCTTGCTGCTCAGATAATTTCTCATGAGATAACTGCAAATCTAGGAATGATTTTCCATATTCTCATTCTTGGCTTGAAGTTCCTCATTGAGTTTTCTTTATTTCATAAAGTTTGATTTTTGAGAAAACCACATTTATGAGATAAAGTATTTGAGTCATTTAAAAGATTGTCAAAATCAATTTCTAATTGTCACATGAAGGACATAGTTCGGAAATACTTACTTTTCAGTTTCTGATTTTGCCATAAGACATAGGTTGGCTCTTCATCCTGTTCTTGCTCAGAAGAGGGACCCGTCACTATCATTCCCAAGTAATCGTCATGGATTGTTTTGTTAGGGAAATCTTCTTGAGTTCCTTTTGTTGAGAGGACACTCAGTTTTGTAGTGTCCCATCTTGTTGCATCCAAAACAAGTTATCTGACTTTTGTCATTTTTTTCTTTTGAGGAGATCTTCTATCTTGTCCTCTTCGATTTATCATCCTTTGGATTCTTCTGGAAATTAGAGCCAGTTCGTCCTCCTCTTCCTCAGATAGAGGATACTCCGAGCTTTCCTTTTCACGACCTCTTCCGTCTTCTTGAAGGATGAACTTTCTGCTTGGCTTGTTTTTAGCGCAATCATTTTTCCTTTTCTGCTAGGTTTGTCAGCCAGCAACAACGGTTCATGAGCTCTTAGAGTACCAACTAGATCTTCCAGCTTCATGTTGGTCAAGTCTCTTGCTTCTGTAATGGCAGTCACCATTGGCCTCCATTCTTTTGGTAGCTCCTTAGGATTTTCCTTATCCTTTCTTGAACGGAGTATACCTTTCCAAGAGATCTCAAGTTGTTTAAAATGATTGCTAACCTTGAGAACATTTCATCAATGTTTCCTCTTCCTTTCATTTCATAGTTCGAAATCTCTTACTCCCATGTCAATCTTGCTTCTTTCACGTGACTGTTTCCTTCGTGATGGCATCCTTTAGAGTGTCCAAAGCTCCTTAGCGCTTTTGCACTCTTCGAACTCTATCATACTTCCCCTGCACAAAAGGCACACGTTAGAAATAAAATGAGCTTTAGAGATTTAGGAGTACCTTTGCATTTCATCAGCTGTCCATTGCTGCCTTGAGGTTTCACATCGGAGGTTGCATCTGCGTTGTTGGTTCTTATGACATGATCTCCATTTTCCACCACCGACCACATATTGTTGTCTTGTGATATGAGAAATAGTCTCATTTTACCTTTCCAGTCGGTAGTAATCGTACCATCAGGTAGGGGGGTCGGCTGGATGATCCTCCTGTCAGGAATATACTTAGCTTTAGACATTTTTGGATCTTTTTCTCTTACACTGTTAAGTGTACTTCTTCTAGAGGACCTGCTCTATGCCAATTGATGTAGCTAAATTATCACTAGAAGGCGGGTTGAATAGGGATTTTTCTGTTTTAAAAATAGTTTTCAAGTGTTTTAAAAACTATCCTCTTGCTGAGGATGGCAAGCCCAAAGATGGGTTTTTGAAAACTTTCAAATTCGAAACGAGTTAAAGAATTAAGAAGCAATAGAAGATTGACACACACTGTTTTATACTGGTTCACCCAAAGATGGCTACTTCCAGTCCTCACACCCTTGTGAGATTTCACTATTCTTCAAACAGATCAAACCTGCTGACCGAGGATGATTACAAACTTGTGTATTCTCAAGCTTCACCAAGCTTACCAATCAGATTTCAAATATTTTCCATGTACCTCACTGAAATTACAGTGGATAAGAGAGTGATTGATTCTAAATACTTTTCTCAAAAGTATAAACAAAGATCTAATGTAGGATTTGTAGAAAGTATGAAGATATAATGTGTTGCTTCTTGAAAAGCTTTAAGATCAATGATCTTTTTAATGCAATGTGTTGTGTTGTTGATGAAGATCAACTTGCTGCCATTTATAGATCTTGTGCATGTTCATTCATAAGCCAAGCCTTGTGACCGTTGGGAAAATTCATTTTGAAATGCCAAAGCTTTTCTTCATATTTACGAAATGCCACTTCAGCACATTTGAAAATATGCATTCCTTGTTCAAGTACGAGGTACTGTTTTTCTTTGCTTTTGAGAACATGTGTTGGCCTTTTCTTTCCTTTCTTTAATGTCTTGACTATGATGTGGAGTCCTTTTCATTCTCTTTCTTCAATGCCTTCATAAAGCTTCACAAAAGTCACAGTGACCTTTTTTCTCTTTCCTCCATTTAATTCCTTGAAGACATGTGATGTGGTCCTTATTCCTTTCTTTAAGGCTGTGTGAAGGCTTCAGTGTGAGCCTTCTTTCTTCTTCCTTGTCTTTACGCCATGTGATCAAGTATATAAGGCCTTGTTTGTTGTTGCCTTTTTGAAGATTGACTTATAATCTTATTTAATCACATAATGGTGCATATAGCCTTTTTGCCTATCATGATAAGTTGCTTCATGATGCTTGGAAGGCTTTTCAAGATATATGACTATGGGCACATGCTAATCATCATTCCTTGTACCTTTCTCTTCCAACTTTTCTTCAAAGGCCTTTCTTTAAACAATTTTTAATAGTATTTTGCCTTTATTGAATGAATCAAACAATTCATTCTTTAATACTATTCTGCCCTTGTTGAATGAATTCAAATAATTCATTCTTTAATACTTTTATGCCTTTGTTTAAAAAACTTCAAAACCGTGAGGATGCATAACTGCAGTTTTCTCCAGCTCGTGATGGCCATCCTCGGCACTTTCATACTTAGCATTTAACTCAGAATTTTTTCTTCTTTTTCCTTAATGAATGATAACCTGTTTTACTTATATAAATACACTCAAAAGCACAGATAGTCATTAAGCATAATCATAATCTTTAATTAATTTGTTATCATTAAAAACCAATTGAGAGAGATTTTGTCTCAACAAATTAGCGTGCGTTTGTTTCAATAAAAGATTTATTCGTTTAAACCAAAAACTATTTTTTAGGGTTTAAAAGGTATTTGTTCATATTTTTTTAAAAATTATTTTTGTACGAAAATCATTTTTATTTAATATATATACATGTACACATTAGTATTGGTATATGCGAGAATCATATAAATCAATATGTGTAGAGCATCATTATAACTAAAGATAGTTGTTATATATATATTATTACTAAATATGATGTTGCACGAGAGGATTTTTTGAGAGGTAATAATCTTGAGTTTGTTTGAGAACATTTGTTTGGGAGATAATAATGGGTGCGTTGTTTTAATAAGAAAATTATTCTTTTAAACCAAAAATCATTTTTTAGGCTTTCAAAGGCTGTTCCTTTCATATTTTTTTTTAAATTTATTTGTTAGAAAAATTATTTTTAATGTGAATAAGGCTTTTAAATAGGCTTACAGGGCCAGGCCATGATAGGCCGTAGGCCAGGCTCAGGCCTGGGAAAAAAAAGCCTATCATTAGGGCCGTAGGCCCTCAAAAATTCATCGTAGGCCAGGCTCAGCCTTTCAAAGCCTGGCCTGGCCTGGCCTATTCCCACCCCTACATGCGGCGTAAAAAACAGGACCAAGTGGCATCCATCATGTCATCAACATTGCTATACCAAAATCAAACAAAACATTCAATTTACCAAAAGATCAAACAATTTCTATTAAGATGCAAATTTTGCCTCTGGAAGTTATAAAACAAAATATATAACTCAAGTTACCCCACAACAATGTGTCCCTTCTTTAGTGACTCCAGAATCACTCTATGTGCTATAATCTGCAATATTAGAGAGGAATGGAGCAGAAACAATGCTAAATATCACTAGACACAAGTAAATTACCAACTATATGTGACAGCTAAACGGAGACTTGTGATTGGACATGCGCAAATTACTAAGGCTACAACTCTGTAATATTTTCTGGTTCATCTAAGTATATACTCAGGATTCCAGAAACTCTCTGGAGTAAAGTACTGATATAGTTAGAAATTATACTTGTTCCAAACTGTTACCATTTGAAACCAAACAATGGAAGATAATATTAGGCTAGCAGGCTAAAAGAAATAATGGTACCTCAATCATACATGTGCATATCAACCCAGCTTACTCCAAGATTTTTGCACGACAGATTTTGGTGAGAATTTTGCACTGCAGATTTATATACTGCAGAATTTGCACTGCATATCAATCCAGCTTACTCCAGAATTTGCACTGCAGATTTTTATACTGGTGCAACATGCATATTAAGTAAAAGACCTTACAATTTGTTTTCCTTAGACAAAAGAGGTTTAAGTAGAAAGCACTCACATTATAAATAAGAGATTGGAGTTATAGAATGATTTTGATGCATTAAAGCAATTTTTTAGAGATAAAATTGACGTTTGCACCGTCAATCGGCTGGTGGATCATCTACTGCGAGTCATCCTCCTTCGCATCCTCATTACGATCATAATTTGACGACGTGTCGCTGGACGAACCTAATGTCATAGTTATGACTTACTTTTGTTTTTATAGTAATTGGTTGACAATATGTATAAGTAACTTTGTTAAAGTTGTATTCGATACTATTTATTATTTGTAGTTTCGGAACACATGATATTTGTTATTGTTATTAATACTCTGGTGCGCTTGTATGTTGTCAATGAATGACTTTTAATGTTTATGTAGCAATCAATTATTATATTAAAAAGAAATGAAATTTAAGAGGGTTATAAAAATTAAAAATAAAAATATTTAATAAATTTGAATTAGCGTACGGGTCTCTGTTCGATGCTACTTTATAAATGCAGTTGATTTTATTTAGTCATTACGTCGGTCAGCCGACGCTACAATTTGTTGACATTTAGCTCGGCCATCTGACACAACTATTTTTCCCCAACTGACGTGGCAACTGACATTTTTAGCGCGAATGTTTCAATTTTACACATAGCGTCGGATGGTATTTGACCGACGCTAATAATTAACTTCGATCGTTTTAGCCTAAACCCGACACCGACGCTAAATTGACGTTAGCGTCGGCTTTTGTCCTTTTAGCGTCGGCTTTGGACCGACGCTAAATCCTATTTTCTATATAAAAAATTAATCTAAACAAATATGTTTAGATTACTTCAAGTTTAATAAATTTATAATTTAATATAAAGTTCAAAATCATAATAATAATAATAATAATAATAAATATTAATCACATTTATTTAAATAGACCAGTTAAATTAAAAAAAATTAGATTTTATTAAATCTAAAATTCTTTTTTGTAGTACGTACTTTCTTAATTAATCTAATTAAATAGACTTTAAAAAAATATTTAGTCGAACTTAATCTAAATATGACGAAAGTTTTGTAATTGTGAATCTCTCTCAGTCAATCTCACATATTTTAACTTCTAAATACAATATCTCTTTTATTGTGTTTTCTACATAGATTATTTGTATAAAAAAATTTCCTTTAATCTTAGAATCAATTCGTCAGAATATTTTACTAGAATATATTTCATCAACCATAATTACTTTCACAAGTATCCCGCGCAATTTTCAAATACTTACACAACTCTTTTTATTTTTTGGAACAGACATTTCAAATTTTCAATGTATAGTTTGTTATTTAAAAAGGGTGAGTATTTGATTTGCAAACCAAAACAAAATAAGTGAGTTTTTTTTCTTCTTCTGTTGTTGTATAGAGCGAGGTTTTGTTTTGTTTTGCTTTATATATTTCTAGATCCAATTCAATGTGTTTTTATGTTTCTATACATACATATTTATAATAGAGAGAAAAATAAATAGAGAAAATAACAGATCATTTGCAAGATTAGATATTGAATACCATATCAAACAAAATTTTAGGTAATGGAGTGTTCACCAATAAATGACTATTATAAGCACCAAATTTATTAATAGAAGTCCAAAAATATTATAGTTCCTTGCCATCAAGTTTTGAGATTAAATAGTGAGAAGACATCTTAATTAACTTTTTAAATAGACAATATTAATAAAATTAACTGTAATATTATAGTTAATGAAATTGAAAATCATGAACTTGTGTCACTTCAATTTTCTCCGGACCATCAAACACACTCTTATGATTCTCTCCCCAATCAAATAATGACTCCACAAATCCTGAATAATTAAAATCAAAATTTCTACCCATCGGTTATATATATAAACCACTCCCATAATTTACATTCGGCCCAAATTAAGTTAATTTTTATTTTTTTATTTGATTTATTAGTCAAATTTTTATTCATCTAAAAACAGCTTCGAATGGAGGAAGCAACATATAAGAGTTTAATTATATTGTACCACGCATGACAGCATTACCTTATATATATAGTTGGTTAAGCTATCGTTATCTTCCTATCGGGTCCATTTTTATTTTTTTTTATCTTTTGATTTTCAAGACCAACGTAGTTCTAATAATTTGGAAATTTAACTTGAAAAAGGTTAAAATTTATTTAATTAAAATTCGATTTTCAAATTTATCAAACACTTCGTTTAATTTTCAATCAAAATTTATTAACTACTGAGACTAATTATGTGATCCATCTTATCTTATGACTTGTTAGGTAAGTTTGCTTTGAAAGATTGAATATTTTAATCTTAAGTAATTATCCTTTGATTGATTTTATTGCAAAAAGAAAAAGAAAAAAGAAAAAAAAAAGTATCTTCTGATTTTGGAATATTAACACACCAAGACAAATTATATAACTATATTTTTTTAATAAAATCCTCTTTGTATACACGTTAATTATGTTAAGTTTATTCTATATTTAAAAGTTCTTGAGAGCCAGTAACATAGTGTTTGCATGCTTCTTGCTTACAACATGTTTGTCACAGTCACTACCACGCATAGCAATTATTATAATAAGGTTAAAAATATATTCACTAACGTGAACCTTGTTGGAGTATACTATCGTTAAATTTATTATTGAATTAAATAAAGATTTCTTAAAGAATTAATAAATTGATTTTATAGTGACTAAAATGTGTAAAACAATTTCAAAGACTAAAAAACAAAATTTTAAAGACATTAAAATTTATTTAACCATTTATTAAATTTATTGAAAGTTTGGAGAAATATGTTACAAAATTACAAGATCAAAGAGATAATGATTTATCTCTAATAAAAATAAAAAAGTTGAAAGTTTGGTAGAGAAGAAAACTCTTTTGAAGTTGATGATTAAAAAATACTAAATGAGTATGTGAGATACTTTATGAAATAGAGTGTATGGAGAATCAAAATTCACAAATACTAATTATCTACCTAAAATTAGCTAAAATCTTTAAGAGTGTTTATAACTAAAATAAGTCGCGTTCGTAATTTATTAGTCTATCAAGTGAAATAAGAGATATACATTGAAATGAAAAAGAAAATATTAAATACTGTATAAATAAGATGATTTAATATTATCAATATCAAACTCTTCCGTCACTTAATATAATTATCTTTTCCAATTGGCATACTTATTTACATACTGATTCAATACAACTTGCATTATATAAAAAATCAATTGTCTCTAATGGTGTAAATTGTTCTCTAATTTGGTTCATGTCGAGACTATATACTATATTCATATCTATTAAAGTTGATGTCATAAAATAATTACCAGATACGTATTTTGTACTTTGTTTATGTATCATATTTAAGTTTTGACTCCGATAATTAAATAGATACTTCCATAACTTGCTTATAATATACACTGAATATATTTCCTATGTGATTATTTTAAATACACTGGAAATATTTGTACATAATAATAATTGTCATGTTGTGCTGCAGTGTTAGCTGTGAATTAGACTCTAACACAAAGTTGTAATAAATTTTAAAAATTCATTTAATTGCTTAAAATGTTATGAATCTGATATGTAATCAACTATTGCGTCGATAGATGAAATCTATCTATACTAACTGGCTATTAATGATTGTGATTTAATAATATAAAACATATTAATTTTTAAATACATCGTAAAAGTCCTCTATTACATTTTAAATATTCCTCTTGATTTAAGAATTTTACTTTAAGTAAATTAATAAGCACGTGCTATGATATGTTTCTTTTACCTGGTTGACTCTTATAGTAGTAACATTTTCGTACTTGAAAATTGTGAATGTAGTGAATCAAGTACATGTTTCCTTTTTTTCTTTCCCCTATAATCAGAGAATCAAATTTAGTATGATTTTACAAACTACTCATACATACGCATCTTCACTAACTACTTACACTAAACTCTGATGTTCATAGATGCTTTTTAAATATAACAATGAGTTAGACAAAAAAAATTTCGATATTATTAAATTGTATTATATCATAAATTTAAATCTGAGAAGAATTGACAATTGTACATTTGTTTTTTTTAAGAATGTAAGTATATTCTATTATGTCATTTATAGATAAAATTTGTATTATTGTTTTTTTTTGGGAAATAGATGAGTTTTATTTTAGTTTTTTGAACTAAT
Organism: Cicer reticulatum; assembly: GCA_002896235.1. Lineage (NCBI taxonomy): Eukaryota > Viridiplantae > Streptophyta > Magnoliopsida > Fabales > Fabaceae > Cicer > Cicer reticulatum. Next base: position 10,043 of record PGWS01030605.1, read on the forward strand.
AACGCGCTTCTAGATCTTAAAGTTTGTTAATTATTGGTCTTTGATCAATTTTGTATAACTAGTAATCTAGTATGCATACTTGTATTTTTTTATTCAAGTGTCTGATATGCATGACGACAAGACAAAAACATTAATATATTGCGCAGTGATTACAGCATTGTGATAATATATTCGCTATTGATGTTGATTCCAATTGCCCACTCCTATTAATAATATTGTTTACTTATTAAAAAGAATACCCTGATTATAAATTAAAACTTAGTAGAGAATATGTTCCTATACTATATAAGAATATATGTTGTCGATCCTATACGATCAACTTTTAATCATCACAACACCTTATCAAACAAAAAGAGAATATGATAAGCAAAATTATGTCAAAAAGAAAAATATTTATAAAGCGAGGGGAATGAATCATACATCACCTTCGTATTTAATTTACTATTGATTTTTAATTTTTTAAAAATTATAGTTAATAACTTTCAATGAACATTTCTTCGGTACAGTTTAATTTATGGTATTGACACATAAAGTAAATAACTCAATTATATATAAAAAAAATTTAAATTAATTCGTGAAATCAAACATTAATCAATGTCTCATACATGTATTAACTTATATTTTAAAAAAATATTATAAATATCATTAACATTTTGAGTAAGTTAAATATAGTTCATGATGTACTTAATCCACAGTAGAATTAAACCTAAAATTAGATAAACATTTAATAATTATTATATCATTCTTTTTCATTTTAATTATGTGTATTCATAATTATTTCGTTAATATTGTGGTCCCGATCTTTGCGCCTTGAGAAATATTATATTTTGTGAAAATGTTGTACACTTAAGTAATTAGTTCTTTCCAAAAGAAAACTGAGTAATTAGTAATCTATATATTATTATAAACACCGATTTTAAAACAAAGTTTTATCCATGTGTCGACCTACAACATCCCTCTTATAAGATTCATTTGACATTTAAAACCTTCACAATATAATTTGGTCATCCGCGTCAAAATTGCATCACGGAATTAAAAGAATATTAATCTAGTCATTTGACATTTATTACCCCAGATGTAGATGAAATATTTTAACTAAATTATATTTTGGTGCGTTACACGGTAAAATTTAATAAATATAAAATAAACATAATATATAATTTAAAAATAAAATTATTTTTTAGAGTAGAATATATTCTAACATTTATATGTTTCAAGTTAAATATATTGTTGAATAATTATATATAAGTTAGATTTACTTTAGTAGAAAGGAGAAAGTAAAATATTATTGACTTATACAATTCATTTAAAATATATTGAAATATGAGACTATGCATAAAATTTTAATGACAATTTTAGAGATGTAATTCTTGTCTTTAATATTTTAAATGTTGAATTATTTTATTTAAACTTTTTGGTTTCATTAAAGTGTCCCTTCTAATAATATATTGGTTAAATAGTTATGCATTTCTTTAATATATAAAATTGTACATTTAATTATAATATGTTCTTCATTTTATAATTCAAATTGTTTTGAAACATTAGATTTATAAATTTATATGCTTTTGACAATCTAAGCATGCACTAAAATGATATTGTGTATCTTGTGGTTTATTATAACATTAATTTGTGAGTTTATTAAAAACCATGTTCATTATTGCATTCAAAATATTGAAACAATTCTTCATGTGTGCAAATATATAGGTGAATATATGAAAGAACACTACAAAGCAAATTAGAAATTTTCTTAAACTTCAAAACTTTAACAATATAATTTTTACAATAAAAAAATGTTTGTTACACAAATTTGTCAAGTCAAATAGATTCAATAACATAATATATATCAAATTCATATTATCAGATTTTGAATGGAGAATCAATAATTTATATTAATTTAACTATTGATTATCGTCTAATATAGAAAATTAAAGTGAAATGAAAATTTTCAAATAATTGTTTGATACTGGGATCAAAAGAACTTTAATTAGTCAATGGGTGTTGCAAAAGAATCTTTATATGCAAGAAAAATTGTGAATGCTTAAGACATAAATTCTCGAGTGAATAGTGAAATAGTTAGTGGTTATTCGTTCCAAATATTTAATATTATTCATTTTGTTGTTTCCATTATACCTATTTGAGTTTTTATTAATTATAAGTTAATATATAAACAATATTTATGAAGACACATTCAAGCCTATGGCATTTGAAAAAATAACTACACCTCTGTTGCGTCAATAGGCCATAAGACCTCCTGATTATATATGATCTTGAACAATAAGTATTGAAGTATCTATGAATTGTGAATGTATTACACATAGAATGTTAGTTCTGATTGCATTTACCGCTATAATGTCGTTATTAGTGCTTGAACTAAGAATGTGCAAGATAGTGGTTCAAAAATAGAAGATAAATTTTGTTTTGTGTAATATAGTCGAATCTTACATTATGATCACTACGCCAGAATGAATTTTAATAGCAGCCCATTTTTACAGCGCTTTTCTTAAACACACGCTGCTTGTATTATATTTTAAAAATAACGGAACCTATTACAAGCGCTTTTTATGTAAAGCGCTGTAAACACAGGCGCTGTAGTAGGTCATATAACGTTTGCGCACACGTTATAAGGATTTACACAGCGCTTGTTCAAAAAGCGCTGTAAACGGAAGCGCTTTTCGTAAATGTGTTACAGCGCTTTTTCGCAAGCGCTGTAAAACACATGCGCTTTCATTGAATTTTAACTACCTATTACAGCGCTTTTTTCACAAGCGCTGTAAAACACATCCGCTTCATTGAATTTAACTACTTATTACAGCGCTTTTTTCACAAGCGCTGTAAAACACATGCGCTTTCATTGAATTTAACTACCTATTATAGCGCTTTTTTCACAAGCGCTGTAAAATACATCTTTCAAATAATTATATACGTTGGAAACCCTCATATCCTCTACATCTTTCAAATAATTATATACGTTGCGAACCCTAATATCCTCTACGTACTGTGCGGCCATCTACGTTGTCTAAGGTATTTTTTACACATGATCTGTTCTTTTTGAAATTGTCAAAAATTGTCAAAAACTCATACCACATGATATGTTCTGTTTTGAATTTTTTAGTTGATATTGGTTTTCTTTTTGAAACTTGTTGATATGTTTTGAAAGCTTATTATTTTTGTTACTGCATTTTATATGGTGGTATAATATGTGATAGGAAATGGATTTCAGCCAATCGATTGTCAAAAGAGTATGAAATTGGAGTGAAGGAGTTTGTTAAGTTTGCAGTGAAGAATGCAAAAGATCCAAATAGAGTAGTTTGGTCCTTGTTTAAAATGTTGTTTGGGACGTGGTTAGAGAAAGATGAATTAAAGGACATCTAGTATGTAATGGAAATTGATCAAAGCTACACAGTTGGATAAGACATGGTGAAGAAAAAAAAAAGGAAACATTAATTTTGAGAATAGTTCTACATATGCTTCAACTGATTTCGATACAGATACATATGAGCCGGACCGAGTTGATGAGATTGCAAAAGCAGTTGAAGAAGATCTTCGAGATTGTCTAAAATGTTTGAAAGTTTGTTGAGTGATGCAGAGAAAGAATTATATAATGGTTGTACTTAATTCACAAGACTGTCAGCGATATTAAAGTTGTACAACTTAAAAGCGAGTAATGGAGGTCTGATAAAAGCTTTACGGAATTATTAACACTCATAAAAGATATGTGCCAGATGATAATGAACTTCCCAGTCGGACCTACGAGGCTAAACGGATTTGTGTTCTATTGGAATGAGTTACGAAAGGATTCATGCGTGTCCTAACGATTGCATTTTATTTCGAAACGAATATGAACTACTTAAGGCGTGTCCGAAATGCAATGTCTCTCGATATAAGAAGAAAAGAATCTACTCCAGCAAAAGTTGTGTGGTATTTTCCTATAATACCAAGATTTAGGCGCATGTATCGCAGTGAAGAAGATTCAAAACACTTGACATGGCATGCAGATGAAGAATTAGAGATGGAATGTTTCGACACCCTGCAGATTCCCCACAATGGGCAAAAATTGATCACGAGTATCCTGAATTCGGGATAGAGTCAAGAAATCTAAGACTTGCACTTTCTACTGATGGAATGAATCCACATGGTCTTCAAAGCATCTCACATAGCACGTGGCCTGTGATTTTGGTAATATATAACTTACCTCCATGGTTATGTATGAAGCGTAAGTTTATGATGTGTCTCTGTTAATTTCTGGACCCAAACAACCGGGGAATGATATCGACGTATACTTGACTCCTTTAATTGAAGATTTTAAAAATTCTGTGGGAGACAGGTGTTGAATTTATGATGGGTATAGGAAAGAGTGTTCAATTTGAGGGCTATGTTGTTCGGCACATTAAATGATTTTCCAGCACTATGGTAATTTATCAGGATATAGCATAAAGGTCAGTGTGCATGTCCTATATGTGAAGAGAGTACAAATTGGATGCGGTTGAAACATTGTAAGAAGAATGTGTTTCTTGGACATCGTAGATTTTTACCTTATAGTCATCAGTATCGTTGTGGAGAAATGCATTCAATGGAAAATCAGAGGAAGGTAAAGCTCCTTTAGCACCGACTGGATATCAAATACTTGAAAAAATACAAGGTTTGACCAATAAATTTGGCAAACCTTTTCGGGAGAGCTGGTGAAAACTGGGTGGAAGAAAAAGTCAATTTCTCTTGAAGTTGCATATTGGAAGTCATGTATGTAAGACAATTCCTCGATGTGTGCATATTGAGAAAAATGTGATTTTGAAAGTGTTATTGGTACGTTACTCCAATGTTCCTGCAGGAAAGCTAAAGATGGCTCAATGCAAGATTGGACTGGGTCGATATGGGGAATAGAAATGAAACTCGGCCTCCAGTAAGAAGGAAATCGCACATAATTAACCTCCAGCCGCTCATACTTCTATCTAGAAGGAAAAATTGTTTTCATGTTAAAATTTCTACAGCGAACGTTAAAGTCCAGAAGGAACTCTTCGAACATTAAAAATTTGGTTTGTATGAAAGACCCTCAAGTTAAAGAGGTTTGAGACCCATGATTGTCATATTATAATGAAGCATTTGCTACCAATAGGTATACGTTCCATTTTACCTGAAAAAGTTCGACTAGCCTTAACTAGATTATGTTTCTTCTTCAGGGAAATTTGTAGTAAAGTGATCGACCCTCAGAAATTACCGACATTGCAGAGGGAAATTGTTGTTACTTTGTGTGAGCTTGAAATGTATTTCCCCCCATCGTTTTTTGATATAATGGTTCACCTTACTGTTCATCTGGTTAAGGAGACACAACTTTGTGGGCCAGCTTATATGAGATGGATGTATCCGATAGAACGATATATGAAAATATAAAAAGGGTACGTAAAAAGTAGAAGTCGACCAGAAGGTTGTATTGCTGAACGATACATTGTTGAAGAGGCTGCTGAATTTTGTACTGAATATCTGTCCAATGTTGAATCCATAGGGCTTCCCATGTCTCGTCATTCGGGAAGACTATCAAGAGAAGGGATAACTGGAAGGAGACTACTGACTATATCAAGGACAGAATGGGAGCAGGCACAATTGTATGTTCTGCACAATGATGATGAGGTTCAACCGTATGTTACAATACACATTGATCAGTTATCTCGTTTGAACATGAATAGGAATCAAAATTGGATAACTCGAGAGCAAAATCGAAGTTTTGTAACATGGTTAAAAAATCACATAATGTCAAAATTTGATATAGACCCCGAATCAATTTCAAATAGATTGAGGTGGCTAGCAA
>PGWS01030606.1:0-11166 GCA_002896235.1 Cicer reticulatum
AAATGAACAACCTTTCTTTATATTTTCAGCTTTCTTCTTAGCGTGGCAAGATTTTTGAAGTGTGCCCAAGTTTTTTGCAAAAAGTACATTTTGGGGAGTCATCTTGTTTCTCTCGGGCAAGAAATTAAATTTTCAATACAGTTTTGATTTTTGAGAACTTAAAAAAGCCTTAACATTACTTGTCAATACCACCTATTTTGTCATTAATAATTCCAGATGATGATTTCTTTGGTCTTCCATAATATTATTATATTGAAAAGGATTTCAGTAGATTTAACAAAGTTGTAATGTTCATTTATTTTAGTCTACTTCAACTTCTACTTGATTAAAGTCTCCTTTTCTGTGATCCTCTTCCTTAGAGTATGAATTCTGACATTCTTTTTTGTATTAAATATAATGCTTGCTGCTCAGATAATTATCTCATGAGATAACTGCATATATCTAGAATGATTTTTTTCAAAATATTGTCTCATATAATCTTTTGTTATGGCTTGAAGTTTCTCATGAGTTTCCTATTTCATAAAGTTGATTTTTGAGAAAACCACATTATGAGATAAGTATTTGAGTCATTTAAAAGATTGTCAAATTCAATTTCTAATTGTTCACAAGAAGGACATAGGTCTGAAATACTTACTTTTTCAGTTTCTGATTTTGCCATAAGACATAGGTTGGCTTCTTCATCCTTTTCTTGCTCAGAAGATGACCCGTCACTATCATCCCAAGTAATCATCATGGATTTGTTTTTGTAGGGAAATCTTCTTGAGTTCCTTTTGTTGAGAGGACACTCAGTTTTGTAGTGTCCCATCTTGTTGCATCCAAAACAAGTTATCTGACTTTTGTCATTTTTTTCTTTTTGAGGAGATCTTCTATCTTGTCCTCTTCGATTTATCATCCTTTGGATTCTTCTGGAAATTAGAGCCAGTTCGTCCTCCTCTTCCTCAAATAGAGGATGCTCCGAGCTTTCCTTTTTCACGACCTCTTCCGTCTTCTTGAAGGATGAACTTTCTGCTTGGCTTGTTTTTAGCGCAATCATTTTTCCTTTTCTGCTAGGTTTGTCAGCCAGCAACAACGGTTCATGAGCCTCTTAGAGTACAACTAGATCTTCCAGTTCATCGTTGGTCAAGTCTCTTGCTCTGATCTGTAATGGCAGTCACCATTTGGTTTCGATCATTTCTCTTTTTATTAACTATTGTTGTACTATCTTAGGAATTTTCCTTATCCTTTCTTGAAGGAGGAGTATACCTTTCAAGAAGATCTCAAGTTGTCTTAAACAATGATTGCTAACCTTGAGAACATAATTCATCAATGGTTTCTCTTCTCTCATTTCGAATTTAGTTTCGAAATCTCTTACTCCCATGTCATCTAGTCTTTCACGTGATCTGATGTTCCTTCGTGATGGATATCCTTAGAGTGTCCCAAATAGTCTCCTTAGCGCTTTTGCACTCTTCCGACTCTATCATTACTCTTCCCTGGCACCAAAGCACACGTTAGAAATAAATGAGCTAGAGTTTAAGAGAGTACCTTTGCATTTTCATCAGTGTATACTTGTGCTTGAGGTTTCACATCGGAGGTTGCATCTGCGTTGTTGTGGGTTCTTATGACATGATCTCCATTTTCCACCACCGACCACATATTGTTGTCTTGTGATATGAGAAATAGTCTCATTTTACCTTTCCGTGGTAGTAATCTGTACCATCAAAGTAAGGGGTCGGCTGGATGATCCTCCTTCAGGAATATACTTAGCTTTAGACATTTTTGGATCTTTCTCCTTACACTGTTAGTGTATTCTTCTAGAGGACCTTGTCTGATGCCAATGATGTAGCTAAATATCTACTAGAAAGGGGGCTTGAATAGATTTTTCTGTTTAAAAAATAGTTTTCAAGTGTTTAAAACTATCCTCTTGCTGAGGATGGCAAGCCCAAGGATGGGTTTTGAAACTTTCAAATTCGAAACGAGTACAAAGAATTAAGAAGTCAATAGAAGATTGACACACACTGTTTTTATACTGGTTCACCCAAAGATGGCTACTTCCAGTCCTCACACCCTTGTGAGATTTTCACTATTCTTCAACAGAATCAACCTCTGACCGAGGATGATTACAAACTTGATGTTATTCTCAAGCTTCACCAAGCTTAACAATCAGATTTCAAATATTTTCCAGTGTACCTCACTTGGAAATTACAGTGTGATAAGAGAGTGATTGATTCTAATACTTTCTCAAAAGATAAACAAAGATCTAATGTAGGATTTGTAGAAAGTATAAGATATAATGTGTTGCTTCCTTGAAAAGCTTTAAGATCAATGATCTTTTTTAATGCAATGTGTTTTGTGTTGTTGATGAAGTCAACTTGCTGCCATTTATAGAGTTCTTGTGATGTTCATTTCATTAAGCCAAGCCTTTGTGACGTTGGAAAATTCATTTGTGAAATGCCAAAGCTTTTCTTCATATTTACGAAAATGCCATTCAGCACATTTGAAATATGCATTCCTTGTTCAAGTACGAGGTACTTTTTCTTGGCTTTTGAGAACATGTGTTGGCCTTTTCTTTTTCCTTTCTTTAATGTTTTGACTATGATGTGGAGTCCTTTTCATTCTCTTTCTTCAATGGCTTCATAAAGCTTCAACAAAGTTCACATGTGACCTTTTTTTCTCTTTCCTCGTCTTTAATTCCTTGTAAGACATGTGATGTCCTTTTTATTCCTTTCTTTAAGGCTCTTGTGAAGGCTTCATCGTGATGCCTTCTTTCTTCTTTCCTGCTTTACGCCATGTGATCAAGTATATAAGGCTTGTTTGGTTGTTGCCTTTTTAAGATTGACTTTATAATCTTAATTTAATCACATAATGGTGCATATAGCCTTTTTGCCTATCATGATAAGTTGCTTTCATGATGTCTTGGAAGGCTTTTCAAGATATTGACTATGGGCAACATGCTATCATCATTCCTTGTATCCTTTCTCTTCCAACTTTTCTTCAAAGGCCTTTCTTTAAACAATTTTAATAGTATTTGCCTTTATTGAAATGAATCAAAACAATTCATTCTTTAATACTATTCTGCCCTTGTGTGAATGAATTCAAAATAATTGTTCATTCTTTAAATACTTTTTATGCCTTTTGTTAAAAACTTCAAAACCGTGAGGATGCATAACTGCAGTTTCTCTGCCAGCTCGTGAGGCCACCTCGGCACTTTCATACTTAGCATTTAACTCAGAATTTTTCTTCTTTTTCCTTAATGAATGATAACCTGTTTACTTAGATAAATACACTCAAAAGCACAGATTAGTCATTAGCATAATCATATCTTTAATTAATTTTGTTATCATTAAAACCAATTGAGAGAGATTTTGTCTCACAAAATAGGTGCGTTTGTTTCAATAAAAGATTTATTCGTTTAAACCAAAAACTATTTTTTAGGGTTTAAAAGGTATTTGTTTCATATTTTTAAAAATTAATTTTGTTAGAAAATCATTTTTTAATTAATATATATACATGTACACATTAGTATTGGTATATGGAGAATCATATAAATCAATATGTGTAGAGCATCATATAACTAAGATAGTTGTTTATATATATATTATTACTAAATATGATGTTGCACGAGAGGATTCTTTGTTTGAGAGGTAATAATCTGAGTTTGTTTGAGAACATTTGTTTGGGAGATAAAATGGGTGCGTTTGTTTGTAATAAAAATTTATTCTTTTTAAACCAAAAATCATTTTTAGGGTTTAAAGGCTGTTACTTTCATATTTTTTTTTAAATTATTTTGTTAGAAAAATTATTTTTAATGTGAATAAGGCTTTTAAATTAGGCTTACAGGCCAGGCATGATTAGGCCGTAGGCCAGGCTCAGGCCGAAAAAAAGCCTATCATAGGCCGTAGGCCTAAAAAATTCATCGTAGGCCAGGCTCAGGCCTTTTCAAAGCCTGGCCTGGCCTGGCCTATTCCCACCCCTACTGCGGCGTAAAAAACAGGACCCAAGTGTGCATCCATCATGTCATCAACATTGCTATACCAAAAATCAACAAACATTCAATTTACCAAAAAGATCAAACAATTTCTATTAAGATGCAATTTTGCCTCTGGAAGTTATAAAACAAAATATATAACTCAAGTTACCCCACAACATGTGTCCCGTCTTCTTTAGTGACTCCAGAATCACTCTATGTGCTAATCTGCACATATTAGAGAGGAAATGAGCAGAAACAATGCTAAATATCTACTAGACACAAGTAAATTACCAAACTATATGTGACAGCTAAGAGAGACTTGTGATTGGACATGCGCAAATTACTAAGGCTACAACTCTGTATATTTTCTGGTTCATCTAAGTTATATACTCAGGATTCAGGAAACTTTCTCTGGAGTAAAGTACTGATATAGTTAGAAATTATTACTTGTTCCAAACTGTTACATTTGAAACCAAACATGGAAGATAATATTTAGGCTAGCAGGCTAAAAGAAATAATGGTACTCAATCATACATGTGCATATCAACCCAGCTTACTCCAGATTTTTGCACGACAGATTTTGGTGAGAATTGCACTGCAGATTTATTACTGCAGAATTTGCACTGCATATCAATCCAGCTTACTCCAGAATTTGCACTGCAGATTTTTATACTGGTGCAACATGCATATTAAGTAAAGACCTTACAATTTGTTTTCCTTAGACAAAAGAGGTTTAAGTAGAAAGCACTCACATTATAATAAGAGATTGGAGTTATAGAATGATTTTGATGCATTAAAGCAATTTTTTTAGAGATAAAATTGACGCTTTGCACCGTCAATCGGCTGGTGGATCATCTACTGCGAGTCATCCTCCTTCGCATCCTTCATTACGATCATAATTTGGACGACGTGTCGCTGGACGAACCTTAATGTCATAGTTATGCTTACTTTTTGTAAGTAATTGGTTGACAATTATGTATTAAGTAACTTTGTTAAAGTTGTTATTCGATACTATTTTTTATTTTGTGTTTCGGAACACATGATATTTTGTTATGTTATTTAATACTCTGGTGCGTTTGTTATGTTGTCAATGAATGACTTTTAATGTTTATTAGCAATCATTATATTATATTAAAAAAAATGAAATTAAGCAGGGGTTATAAAATTAAAATAAAAATTTAAATAAATTTGAAACTTAGCGTCGGCCTGTTCGATGCTACTTTATAAATGCAGTTGACTTTTATTTAGTCATTAGCGTCGGTCAGCCGACGCTACAAATTTTGTTGACATTAGCGTCGGCCATCTGACACAACTATTTTTCCCCAACTGACGTGGCAACTGACATTTTTAGCGTCGAATGTTTCAATTTTACACATAGCGTCGGATGGTATTTGACCGACGCTAATAATTAACTTCGATCGTTTTTAGCCTAAACCCGACACCGACGCTAAATTGACGTTAGCGTCGGCTTTTGTCCTTTTAGCGTCGGCTTTGGACCGACGCTAAATCTATTTTCTATATAAAAAATTTAATCTAAACAAATATGTTTAGATTACTTCAAGTTTAATAAATTTTATAATTTAATATAAAGTTCAAAATCATAATAATAATAATAATAATAAATATTAATCACATTTATTTAAATAGACCAGTAAATTAAAAAAAAATTAGATTTATTAATCTAAAATTCTTTTTTGTAGTACGTACTTTCTTAATTAATCTAATTAAATAGACTTTAAAAAATATTTTAGTCGAACTAATCTAAATATGACGAAAGTTTTGTAATTGTGATCTCTCTCAGTCAATCTCACATATTTTAACTTCTAAATACAATATCTTTTTTTATTGTGTTTTCTACATAGATTATTTGTATAAAAAAATTTCCTTTAATCTTAAGAATCAATTCGTCAGAATATTTTACTCAGATATATTTCATCAACCATTAATTACTTTCACAAGTATCCCCGCAATTTTCAAATACTTACACAACTTTTTATTTTTTGAACAGACATTTCAAATTTTCAATTGTTTATGTTTTGTTATTTAAAAGGTGAGTAATTTGATTTGCAAACCAAACAAAATAAGTGAGTTTTTTTTCTTCTCTGTTGTTGTATAGAGCGAGGTTTTGTTTTGTTTTGCTTTATATATTTTCTAGATCCAATTCAATGTTGTTTTTATGTTTTCTATACATACATATTTATAATTAGAAGAAAATAAATAGAAGAAAATAACATATCATTGCCAAGATTAGATATGAATACATATCAAACAAAATTTTAGGTAATGGAGTGTTCACCAATTATGACTATTATAAGCACCAATATTTGATTAATAGAAGTCCAAAAAATATTATAGTTCCTTGCATCAAGTTTGAGATTAAATAGTGAGAAGACATTTAATTAACTTTTATATAGACAATATTATATTCAATGTTAATTTTATTATATTAATGATTGAAAATCATGAACTTGTGTCACTTTCAATTTCTCCGGACCATCAAACACTCTATGATTCTCTCCCCAATCCAAATAATGACTCCACAAATCTTGAATAATTACAAACTCAAAATTTCTACCATCGGTTATATATATAAACCACTTCCATATACATTGCAATTAAGTTTATTTTTTATTTTTATTTGATTTTATTAGTCAAATTTTATTCATCTTAAAACAGCTCGAATGGAGAGCCAACATATAAGAGTTTAATTATATTGTTACACGCATGACATGCATTACTATATATATAGTTGGTTAGCTATCGTTATCTTCCTATCGGGTCCATTTTTATTTTTTTTAATCTTTTGATTTTCAAGACAACGTAGTCTTAATAATTGGAATTTAACTTGAAAAAGGTAAAATTTATTTAATTAAAATTCGATTTTCAAATTTTCAAACACTTCGTTTAATTTCAATCAAAATTTATTAACTACTTGAGACTAATTATGTGATCCATCTTATCTTATGACTTGTTAGGTAAGTTTGCCTTTTGAAAGATGAATATTTTAATCTTAAGTAATTATCCTTTGATTGATTTATTGCAAAAAGAAAAAGAAAAAGAAAAAAAAAAGTATCTTTTGATTTGAATATTAACACACCAAGACAAAATTTATAAACTATATTTTTTTATAAAATCCTCTTTGTATACACGTTAATTATGTTAAGTTTATTCTATATTTAAAAGTTTCTTGAGAGCCAGTAACATAGTGTTTGATGCTTCTGCTTACAACATGTTTGTCACCAGTCACTACCACGCATAGCAAATTATTATAATAAGGGTTAAAATTATTCACTAACGTGAACCTTAGTGGAGTATACTATCGTTAATTTATTATTGAATTAAATAAGATTTCTAAAGAATAAAATAATGATTTTATAGTGACTAAAATGTCGTAAAACAATTTCAAAGACTAAAAACAAAATTTTAAGGGACATTAAAAATTATTTAACCATTATTATTTATTGAGTTTGGAGAAATATGTTACAAAATTACAAGATCAAGAGATAAGATTATCTCTAATTAAAAATAAAAAGTTTGAAGTTTGGTAGAGAAAAAAAACTCTTTAAGTGATTGATAAAAAATACTAAATGAGTATGTGAGATACTTTATTGAATAGAGTGTATGGAGAATTCAGAATTCACAAACTAATTATCTACCTAACTAATTAGTAATAATCTTTAAAGAGTGTTATAACTAAAATAAGTCGTTCGTAATTTATAGTCTATCAAGTGCAAATAAGAGATTATACATTGAAATGAAAAGGAAATATTAAATACTGTATAAATAAGATGATTTATATATCCAATATCAAACTCTTCGTCACTTAATATAATTAGTTTCCAATCATTTCTTTTATGGTACTATATAAAAAAAAGTGTGTAAATTTTCTCTAATTTGTTCATGTGGATATACTATAATATCATTAAAGTTGATTGAAATTAAGAGTTTTGTACATTTATCTATTTAATTTTGACTCCGATATTAAATAGATATTTCCATAATTGAAATTAAATTTTTTATTTTAATTAAAATCATAATAAAATTGTCATTTTGAAATAGACTCAAAAGATAAATTTTAAAAATTTAATTGTTAAATTTAAAATATATATCAAATTCGTTCAATAGATGATATATTTACTAGCTATTAATGATTTAATTTAATAATATCAAAACATATTAATTTTTAATACAATCGTAAAAGTCCTCTATTTACATTTTAAAATATTCCTCTTGATTTCAAGAATTTTTACTTTAAGTATTAATAAGCACGTGCTATGATATGTTTCTTTTTTACCTGGTTGACTCTTATAGTAAGTAACATTTTCGTACTTGAAAATGTGAATGTAGTGAATCAAGTACATGTTTCCTTTTTTTCTTTCCCCTATAATCAGAGAATCAAAATTTAGTATGATTTTACAACTACTCATACATACTGATCTTCACTAACTACTTACACTAAACTCTGATGGTTCATAGATGCTTTTAAATATAACATGAGTTATAGACAAAAAAATTTCGATATTATTAATTGTATATTATATCATAAATTTTAATTTGAGAATTGACAATTGTACATAATTTTTAATGATTATATTTATTAGTCATTTATAGATAAAATTGTGTTTTTAATTTTTTTGGAAATAGATTGAGTTCTTATTTTAGTTTTTTAACTAATAAGCGCTTCTAGATCTTAAAGTTTGTTAATTATTGGTCTTTGATCAATTTTTAATACTAGTAATCTAGTATGCATACTTGTTATTTTTTTATTCAATTGTTGATATGCATGCACGACAAGACAAAAACATTAATATATTGCGCGCAAGTTGATTACAGCATTGTGATAATATATTCGCTATGATGTTGGATTCCAATTGCCCACTCCTATTAATAATATTTGTTTACTTATTAAAAAGATACCTTATAAAAATTAAAACTAGTGAGAATATGGTTCCTATACTTATAAGAATATATGTGTCGATCCTATCGATCAACTTTTAATCATCACAACACCTTATCAAACAAAAAGTAGAATATGATAAGCAAAATTATGTCAAAAAGAAAATATTATAAGCGAGGGGAATGATATCATACATCACCTTCGTATTTAATTTACTATTGATTTTTTAATTTTTTTAAATTATAGTTAATACTTTCAATGACATTTCTCGGTACAGTATTTTGTATTTGACACATAAAGTAATAACTCAATTATATATAAAAAATTTAAATTAATTCGTGAATCAAACATAATCAACTCATAATGTAATTAACTTATATTTTAAAAACAATATTATAAATTATCATTAACATTTTGAGTAAGTTGTAAAATATAGTTCATGATGTACTTAATCCACAGTAGAATTAAACCTAAAATTAGATAAAACATTTAAATAAATATTATATCATTCTTTTCATTTTAATTATGTATTTAATTTCGTTAATATTGTGTCCCGATCTTTGGCCTTGAGAGAATATGATTTTGTGAAAATGTTTGTCACTTAAGTAATTAGTTCTTTCCAAAAGAAAACTGAGGTAATTAGTAATCTATACTATTATTATAAACACCGATTTTAAACAAAGTTTATCATGTGTCGGACTACACAATCCCTCTTATAAGATCATTTGACATTCTAAACTTCACAAATAAATAATTTGTCATCCGCGTCAAAATTGCATCACGGAATTAAAAGAATATTAATCTAGTCATTTGACATTTATTACCCCAGATGTAGATTGAAATAATTTTAACTAAATTATAATTTGTGCGTACACGGTAAAATTTAATAAATATAAAATAAAAATATATATAATTAAAAATAAAATTATTTTTTAAGAGTAGAATTATATTCTAACATTTGTATGTTTAAAGTTAAATATATTATTAAATAATTATATATAATTTAAGTTTTTCTTTAATATACAAAAAAAAAGTTAAAATTTGACTTATACAATTCATGTAAGTATATTGAAAATATGAGACTATTCAAAGATTAATTATAATTTAAGAATGCAATTCTTGTATTTAGATTTTAAATGTTAGAATTATTTTATAACTTTTTGGTTTTGTTTGAAGTGTCCCTCATAATAATATTGGTTAAATAGTTATGCATTTCTTTAATATATAAAATTGTACATTTAATTATAATATGTTCTTCATTTTATAATTCAAATTGTTTTGAAACATTAGATTTATAAATTTATATGCTTTGACAATCTAAGCATGCACTAAAATGATATTGTGCTATCTGTGGTTTATTATACATTAATTTGTGAGTTTAATTAAAAACCATGTTCATTATTGCATTCAAAATATTGAAACAATTCTTCTGTGTGCAAATTATAGGTGATAATGGAAAGAACACTACAAAGCAAAATAGAAAATTTCTTAAACTTCAAAACTTTAACCAATATAACATTTTTTACATAATAAAAATGTTTGTTACACAAAATTGTCAAGTCAAATAAGAATTCAATACATAATATAATCAATTCTATAGTTATCAGATTTTGAATGAGAATCAAATAATTTATATGAATTTAACTATTGATTATCGTCAATATAATTATTAAATGAAATGAAATTTTCAAAGTAATTGTTTTTGACACGGATCAGTTAAAGAACTTTAATTAGTGGTGTTGCAAAAAATCTTTATATGCAAGAAAAATTTGTGAATGTTTAAAGACCATAAAATATCTCGAGTGAATAGTGAAATAAGTTAGTGGTTATCGTTCCAAATATTTAATATATTCATTTTCGTTGTTTCATTATAATTTGTGTTTTTTAATTATAAAAGAAAAATATATTTATGAGAGACACATTAATCATCATTGGAAAAACTCACCTCTTATTCAATATAATTATATATGATCTTGAACAATAATATTGAAGTATCTATGAATTGAGAATGTGTTACAAATAACAGATGTGTTTGGTTGACATTTTAAATGTCGTTAGTGCTTGAACCTAAGAATGTGCAAAAATATGGTTCAAAAATAGAAGAAAAATTTGTTTGTGTATATAGTCGAACTACATATGACACTACGCCAGAAATGACATTACAGCGCCCATTTTACAGCGCTTTCTAAACACAAGCGCTGTTGTAATTATATTTTAAAAATAACGGAACCTATTACAGCGCTTTTTATGTAAAGCGCTGTAAAACAAGCGCTGTAAAACAAGCGCTGTAGTAGGTCATATAACGTTTGCGCATCACGTTATA
>PGWS01030607.1:0-12670 GCA_002896235.1 Cicer reticulatum
ATATTTACGAAAATGCCATTCAGCACATTTGAAAATATGCATTCCTTGTTCAAGTACGAGGTACTGTTTTCTTGGCTTTTGAGAACATGTGTTGGCCTTTTCTTTTTCCTTTCTTTAATGTTTGACTATGATGTGGAGTCCTTTTCATTCTCTTTCTTCAATGGCTTCATAAAGCTTCACAAAGTTCACATGTGACCTTTTTTCTCTTTCCTCCATTTAATTCCTTGTAAGACATGTGATGTCCTTTTTATTCCTTTCTTTAAGGCTTTGTGAAGGCTTCACGTGATGCCTTCTTTCTTCTTTCCTTGCTTTACGCCATGTGATCAAGTATATAAGGCTTGTTTGTTGTTGCCTTTTTGAAGATTGTTGCCTTTTTGAAGATTGACTTTATAATCTTATTTAATCACATAATGGTGCATATAGCCTTTTGCCTTTATCATGATAAGTTGCTTTCAGATGTCTTGGAAGGCTTTTCAAGATATGACTATGGCACATGCTATCATATTCTTACTTTCTCTTCAACTTTTCTTACAAAGGCCTTTCTTTAAACAATTTTTATATAGTATTTTGGCCTTTATGAATGAATCAAAACAATTGCATTCTTTAATACTATTCTGCCATTGTTGAATGAATTCAAATATTCATTCTTTATATACTTATGCCTTTGTGTTTAAAAACTCAAAACCGTGAGGATGCAATAACTGCAGTTTTCTCCAGCTCGTAGAGGCCATCCTCGGCACTTAATCATACTTAGCATTAACTCAGAATTTTCTTCTTTTCCTTAATGAATGATAACCTGTTTACTTATATAAATACACTCAAAAGCACAGATTAGTCATTAAGCATAATCATAATCTTTAATTAATTTTGTTTCATTAAAACCATTGAGAGAGATTTTGTCTCAACAATAGGTGCGTTTGTTTCAATAAAAGATTTATTCGTTTAAACCAAAAACTATTTTTTTAGGGTTTAAAAGGTATTTGTTTCATATTTTTTAAAAATTATTTTGTTAGAAATCATTTTTATTTAATATATATACATGTACACATTAGTTTGGTATATGGAGAATCATATAAATCAAATTGTGTAGGCATCATATAACTTAACAGATAGTGTTTATATATATATATTTACTAAATATGATGTTGGCACGAGAGGATTTGTTTGAGAGGTAATAATCTGAGTTTGTTTGAGAACATTTGTTTGGGAGATAATAATGGTGCGTTTGTTTTAATAAGAAATTTATTCTTTAAACCAAAAATCATTTTTTTAGGGTTTAAAGGCCTGTTCTTTCATATTTTTTTTTAAATTATTTTGTTAGAAAAATTATATTTTAATAGTGAATAAGGCTTTAATAGGCTTACAGGCCAGGCATGATAGGCCGTACTACCAGGCTCAGGCGGAATAAAAAAGCCTATCATAGGCCGATAGCCTAAAAAATTCATCGTAGGCCAGGCTCAGGCTTTCAAAGCCTGGCCTGGCCTGGCCTATTCCCACCCCTACATGCGGCGTAAAAAACAGGACCCAAGTGTGCATCCATCATGTCATCTCAACATTGCTATACCAAAAATCAACAAACATTCAATTTACCAAAAGATCAAACAATTTCTATTAAGATGCAATTTTGCCTCTGGAAGTTATAAAACAAAATATATAACTCAAGTTACCCCACAACAATGTGTCCCTTCTTTAGTGACTCCAGAATCACTCTATGTGCTAATCTGCAATATTAGAGAGGAAATGAGCAGAAACAATGCTAATATCTACTAGACACAAGTAAATTACCAACTATATGTGACAGCTAAAAGAGACTTGTGATTGGACATGCGCAAATTACTAAGGCTACAACTCTGTATATTTTCTGGTTCATCTAAGTTATATACTCAGGATTCAGGAAACTTCTCTGGAGTAAAGTACTGATATAGTTAGAAATTATACTTGTTCCAAACTGTTACCATTTGAAACCAAACATGAAGATAATATTTAGGCTAGCAGGCTAAAAGAAATAATGGTACTCAATCATACATGTGCATATCAACCCAGCTTACTCCAGATTTTTTGCACGACAGATTTTGGTGAGAATTTGCACTGCAGATTTATATACTGCAGAATTTGCACTGCATATCAATCCAGCTTACTCCAGAATTTGCACTGCAGATTTTATACTGGTGCAACATGCATATTAAGTAAAGACCTTACAATTTGTTTTCCTTAGACAAAGAGGTTTAAGTAGAAAGCACTCACATTATAAATAAGAGATTGGAGTTATAGAATGATTTTTGATGCATTAAAGCAATTTTTTTAGAGATAAAATTGACGCTTTGCACCGTCAATCGGCTGGTGGATCAATCTACTGCGAGTCATCCTCCTTCGCAATCCTCATTACGATCATAATTTGGACGGACGTGTCGCTGGACGAACCTTAATGTCAAGGTTATGCTTACTTTTGTAGTAATTGGTTGACAATTATGTATTAAGTAACTTGTTAAAGTTGTTATTCGATACTATTATAATTTTGTAGTTTCGATAACACATGATATTTTGTTTGTATTTAATACTCTGGTGCGTTTGTGTATGTTCAAAAGTAATGACTCTTAGATGTTTATTAGCATCAAAATATATATTAATAAAAATAAGATTAGCGGGGGTTATAAAATTAAAATAACAAAATTTATACTAAATTATGGTCAACTTAGTCGTCGGTCCTGTTTCGATGCTACTTGTATAAGATGCAGTGACTTCTATTCATTTCTCTACCGTCGTGTCAGTCGACGCACAGCGCAAATTTTTCTTGAACATTCGCGTCGGGCGACACTGACACAACTATTTCCCCATCTCCACACACTGACGTTCCTGCATACTGACATCTGTTAGCGTCGAATGTTTCAATTTATACACATAGCGTCGGATGGTATTGACCGACGCTAATAATTACTTCGAGTCGTCTTTCAAGCCTATAGCGCCTGCTCGAACAAAGCCAACGCTAAATTGTACGTTGGTCGGCTGTCTTGTCTTGTAGCGATCCGGCTTTGGACGACGCTAAATCCTATTTCTATATAAAAAAATTAATCTAAACAAAATATGTTTTAGATTACTCAAGTTTAATAAATTTATAATTTAATATCAAAGTTCAAAATGCATAATATTAATCAGGAATAATAATAAATATTATCACATTGAGTATTTAGAATAGACCAGTTAATTATAAAAAAATTGAGACTTTATTAAATCTAAAAATCTTTTTGATAGTAAGTACTTTCTTAATGTAATCTAATTAAATAGACTTTAAAAAAATATTTAGTCGAACTTAATCTAAAATATGACGAAAATTTTGTAATTGTGAAAATCTCTCTCAGTCAATCTCACATATTTTAACTTCTAAATACAAATATCTTCTTTTATTGTTGTTCGTACATAGATTATTTGTACAAAAAAAAATTTCCTTAATCTTAAGAATCAATTCATCAGAATATATTTACTAGAAATATATTTCATGCAACCATACGAATTACTTTACAGTATCCCCGCAATTTTCAAATACTTACACAAAAACTTTTTATTTTTTTGGAACAGACATTTCAAATTTTCATTGTTTATGTTTTGTTAATTAAAAAGGTGAGTAATTGATTTGCAACCAAACAAAATAAGTGAGTTTTTTCTTCTTCTGTTGTTGTATAGAGCGAGGTTTTGTTTGGTTTTTGTTTATATATTTTCTAAGATCCAATTCAATGTTGTTTTTTATGTTTTCTATACATACATATTTATAATAGAAGAAAATAAATGAGAAGAAAATAACAATCATTGCAAGATTAGTATTGGATACCATATCAAACAAAATTTAGTAAATGGAGGTGTTCACCCAATTATGACATTATAAAGCACCAAATTTATTAATAGAAGTCCAAAAAAAGTATTATAGTTCTTTGCATCAAGATTTTGAGATTAAATGTGAAAGAAGACATCTTAATTTAACTTTTTTAATAAGACAATATTAATAATTAAACTGTTAAATTTTATTATATTAATGAATTTGGAAAATCATGAACTTGTGTCACTTTTCCAATTTCTCCGCGACCATCAAACACTCTTATGATCTCTCCCCAATCAAATAATGACTTCCACAAATCTGAATAATTAAAGAAATCAAAATTTCTACCCATCGGTTATTATATAAACCACTCCATATACATTGCAATTAAGTTTATTTTTTATTTTTATTTGATTTATTTAGTCAAAATTTTATTCATCTTAAAAACAGCTCGAATGGAGAGCAACATATAAGAGTTTAATTATTATGTACCACGGCATGACATGCATTACTTAATAATATAGTTGGTTAGCTATCGTTATCTTCCTATCGGGTCCATTTTTATTTTTTTTAATCTTTTGATTTTCAAGACAACGTAGTCTTAATAATTGGATTTAACTTGAAAAAAGGTAAATTTTATTAATTAAAATTCGATTTTCAAATATTTCAAACACTTCGTTTCTATTTCATCAAAATTTATTAACTACTTGAGACTAAAATTATGTTGATCCTCTTAATTTATGACTTGTTAGGTAAGTTTGCCTTTTGAAGATGAATATTTTAATCTTAAGTAATTATCCTTTGGATGATTTATGGCAAAGAAAAAGAAAAAGAAGAAAAAAAAGTTATCTTTTGATTTGAATATTAACACACCAAGGACAAATTCTATAACATATATTTTTTATAAAATCCTGCTTGTATACAACGTTAATTATGTTAAGGTTATTCTGTATATTAAAAAGTCTTGAAGCCCAGTAACATAGGTTTGCATGCTTCTGCTTACAACATGTTTGTCACCAGTCCTACCACGCATAGCAATTATTATAATATAGGTTAATATATTCACTAACGTGAACCTTAGTTGGAGTATACTATCGTTACTTTATTATTGATTAAATAAGATTTCTTTAAAGATTAAATAAATGATTTTATAGTGACTAAAAAGTGTAAAACAATTTCAAAGACTAACAAACAATGTTTAAAGACATTAAAAAATTATTTAACCATTATTTATTTATTGAAGTTTGGGAGAAATATGTTACAAAAATACCAAGATCAAAGAGATAATGATTTCATCTCTAATAAAAATAAAAAGTTGAAAGTTTGGTTAGAGAAAAAACTCTTTGAAGTTGATTGATAAAAAAATACTAAATGAGTTATGTGAGATATTTTATTGAATAGAGTGTATGGAGAATTCAGAATTCACAAACTAATTATCTACCTAACTAAATAGCTAATAATCTTTAAGAGTGTTTATAACTAAAATAAGTCGTTCGTAATTTATTAGTCTATCAAGTGCAAATAAAGAGATATACATTGAAAATGAAAAAGAAATATTAAATACTGTATAAATAAGATGATTTATATATCCAATATCAAACTCTTCGTCACTTAATATAATTAGTTTTTCCAATCATCTTCTTTTATATGGTACTATAATAAAAAAAGTGTGTAAATTTTCTCTAATTTGTTCATGTGGAATATACTATAATATCTATTAAAGTTGATGAAATTAAGAGTTTTTGTACATTTATCTATTTAATTTGACTCCGATAATTAAATAGATTATTTCCATAATTGAAATTAAATTTTTTATTATAATTAAAATCATAATAAATTGTCATTTTTTGAAATAGACTCAAAAGATAAATTTTAAAATTTAATTGTTAAATTTAAATATAATCAATTCGTCATAGATGATATATTACTAGCTATAATGATTAATTTAATAATATCAAACATATTAATTTTTAAATACATCGTAAAAAGTCCTCTATTTACATTTTAAAAATATTCCTCTTGATTTCAAGATTTTACTTTAAGTAAAATTAATAAGCACGTGCTCCTATGATATGTTTCTTTTTACCTGGTTGACTCTTATAGTAGAGTAACATTTTGTACTTGAAATTGATGAATGTAGTGAATCAAGTACATGTTTCCTTTTTTTCTTTCCCCTATAATCAGAGAATCAAATTTAGTATGATTTACAACTACTCATACATACTGCATTCTTCACTATACTACTCTACACTAAAACTCTGATGGTCATAGATTGCTTTAAATATAAAATGAGTTAGACAAAAAAATTTCGTATTATTAAATTGTATATATATCATAAATTTAAATTTGAGATATTGACAATTGTACCAAATTTTTTTATGATATATTATTATGTCATTTATAGATAAATTGTGTTTTTAATTTTTTTGGAAAATAGATGAGTTATTTTAGTTTTTAACTAATACGCGCTTCTAGATCCTAAAGCTTTTGTTAATTATTGGTCTTGATCAATTTTGTATACTAGTAATCTAGTATGCATACTTGTTAATTTTTTCATTCAATTGTCTGATATGCATGCACGACAAGACAAAAACATTTATATTATGCGCAAGATTGATTACAGCATTGTCGATAATATATTCGCTATGAGTGGTTGGATTCCAATTGCCCACTCCTACTTAATAATATTGTCTTACTTATTAAAAGAATACCATATAAAAATTAAAACTTAGTGAGAATATTGTTCCGTTACTAATATAAGATATATGTGCTCGATCCTATACGATCAACTTTTAATCATCACAACACTTATCAAACAAAAGTAGAATAATGATAAGCAAATTATAGTCAAAAAGAAAATATTATAAGCGAGGGGAAATGATTATCATACATCACCTTCGTATTAATTTACTATTGATTTTTAATTTTTTAATTATAGTTAATAACTTTCAATTTGACATTTCTCGGTACAGTTATTTTGTATTGGACACATAAAGTAATAACTCAATTTATATAAAAAATTTAAATTAATTCGTGAATCAAACTTAATCTGTCTCATACATGAAATTAACTATATTTTAAAAAAATATTATAAATTATCATTAACATTTGAGTTAAGTTAAAATATATAGTTCATTATGTACTTTAATCCACAGTAGGAATTAACCTAAAATTAGATAAACATTTAATAATTATTATATCATTCCTTTTCATTTTAATTATGATATTATTTTCGTTAATATTGTGTCCCGATCTTTGGCCTTGAGAAAATATTATTTTGTGAAAATGTTTGTACACTTAAAGTAGATTAGTTCTTTCCCAAAAGGGAAAACTGAGTATATTAGTAATCTATATATTATTATAAACACCGATTTTAAACAAAGTTTATCATGTGTCGACCTACAACATTCCCTCTTATAGATTCATTTGACATTAAAACCTTCACAAATAACATATTTGGTCATCGCGTCAAAATGGCATCACGGAATAAAAGAATATTAATCTAGTCATTGACATTTATTACCCCAGATGTAATTTGAAATAATTTTAACAAATTATAATTTGTGCGTTACACGGTTTAAAAATTTATAAATATAAATAAAAATAATATATAATTTAAAAAATAAAATTATTTTTTAGAGCTAGAATATATTCTAACATTGTATGTTTAAAGTTAAGGTATATTATTAGAATAATTATATATTAATTTAAGTTTTTCTTAATAATACAAAAAAAGTAAAATATATGACTTATACAATTCATGTAAGTATTATTGAATATGCAGGACATTCATAAGATTTTAATATTATCTTTAGAGATTGCATCTGATTAATATTTTAAATGTAGAATTATTTTATTTAAAACTTTTTGGTTTTGTTGAAAGTGTCCTCATAATAATATTGGTTAAATAGTTATGCATTTCTTTAATATATAAAATTGTACATTTAATTATAATATGTTCTTCATTTTATAATTCAAATTGTTTTGAAACATTAGATTTATAAATTTATATGCTTTTGACAATCTAAGCATGCACTAAAATGATATTGTGTATCTTGTGGTTTATTATAACATTAATTTGTGAGTTTATTAAAAACCATGTTCATTATTGCATTCAAAATATTGAAACAATTCTTCATGTGTGCAAATATATAGGTGATATATGAAAAGAACACTACAAAGCAAAATAGAAATTTCTTAAACTTCAAAAACTTTAAACAAATATAATATTTTTTACATAATAAAAATGTTTGTTACACAAAATTGTCAGTCAAATAAGAATTCAATACATAATATAATCAAATCTCTATAGTTATCAGATTTTGATGGGAGAACAATTTTAATTAATTAACTATTGTTTCGTCTAAAAAATTAAAAAGTGAAATGAAATTTTAAATAATTGTTTGACACGGTGCGAATAAAAACTTAATAGTGGGGTTGCAAAAAATTATATGCGAAAAAAAATTTGTGAATGTTTAAGACATAAAATTTCGCGTGAATAGTGAAAAAGTTAGTGGTTATTCGGTTCCAAATATTTATATTATCATTTGTGTTCCCATTATAATTTGTGTTTTTTAATTATAAAAAAGAAAAAATATTATGAGAGACCACATTCAACATCATTTTGAAAAAAACTCACCTCTTATTCAATAATAATATATATATGATCTTGAACATAATATTGAAGTATCTATGAATTGAGAATGTGTTACACAAATAGATGTTAGTGTTTGTTGCATCTTTATAATGTCGTTATTAGTGCTTGAACTAAGAATGTGCAAGATAGTGGTTCAAAAATAGAAGATAAATTTTGTTTTGTGTATATAGTCGAACTTACATTATGATCACTACGCCAGAAATGACATTTAACAGCGCCCATTTTACAGCGCTTTCTAAACACAAGCGCTGTTGTAATTATATTTTAAAAATAACGGAACCTATTACAGCGCTTTTTATGTAAAGCGCTGTAAAACAAGCGCTGTAGTAGGTCATATAACGTTTGCGCATCACGTTATAAGGATTTTACAGCGCTTGTCAAAAAAGCGCTGTAAACGGAAGCGCTTTCGTAAATGTGTTACAGCGCTTTTTTCGCAAGCGCTGTAAAACACATGCGCTTTCATTGAATTTAACTACCTATTACAGCGCTTTTTTCACAAGCGCTGTAAAACACATCCGCTTTCATTGAATTTAACTACTTATTACAGCGCTTTTTTCACAAGCGCTGTAAAACACATGCGCTTTCATTGAATTTAACTACCTATTATAGCGCTTTTTTCACAAGCGCTGTAAAATACATCTTTCAAATCATTATATACGTTGGAAACCCTCATATCCTCTACATCTTTCAAATAATTATATACGTTGCGAACCCTAATATCCTCTACGTACTGTGCGGCCATCTACGTTGTCTAAGGTATTTTTTACACATGATCTGTTCTGTTTTGAAATTGTCAAAAATTGTCAAAAACTCATACCACATGATCTGTTCTGTTTTGAAATGTTTAGTTGATATTGGTTTCTTTTTGAAACTTGTTGATATGTTTTGAAAGCTTATTATTTTTGTTACTGCATTTATATAGGTGGTATAATATGGATAGGAAATGGATTTCAGCCAATCGATTGTCAAAAGAGTATGAAATTGGAGTGAAGGAGTTTGTTAAGTTTGCAGTGAAGAATGCAAAAGATCCAAATAGAGTAGTTTGTCCTTGTTTAAAATGTTGTTTTGGAAAACGTGTAAGAGAAGATGAATTAGAAGGACATCTAGTATGTAATGGAATTGATCAAAGCTACACATGTTGGATAAGACATGGTGAGAAAAAAAAAGGAAACATTAATTTTGAGAATAGTTCTACATATGCTTCAACTGATTTCGATACAGATACATATGAGCCGGACCGAGTTGATGAGATTGCAAAAGCAGTTGAAGAAGATCTTCGAGATTGTCCTAAAATGTTTGAAAGTTTGTTGAGTGATGCAGAGAAATAATTATATAATGGTTGTACTAAATTCACAAGACTGTCAGCGATATTAAAGTTGTACAACTTAAAAGCGAGTAATGGATGGTCTGATAAAAGCTTTACGGAATTATTAACACTCATAAAAGATATGTTGCCAGATGATAATGAACTTCCCAGTCGGACCTATGAGGCTAAACGGATTTTGTGTTCTATTGGAATGAGTTACAAAAGGATTCATGCGTGTCCTAACGATTGCATTTTATTTCGAAACGAATATGAACTACTTAAGGCGTGTCCGAAATGCAATGTCTCTCGATATAAGAAGAAAGAATCTACTCCAGCAAAATTCGTGTGGTATTTTTCTATATTACCAAGATTTAGGCGCATGTATCGCAGTGAAGAAGATTTAAAACACTTGACATGGCATGCAGATGAAAGAATTAGAGATGGAATGTTTCGACACCCTGCAGATTCCCCACAATGGGCAAAAATTGATCACGAGTATCCTGAATTCGGGATAGAGTCAAGAAATCTAAGACTTGCACTTTCTACTGATGGAATGAATCCACATGGTCTTCAAAGCATCTCACATAGCACGTGGCCTGTGATTTTGGTAATATATAACTTACCTCCATGGTTATGTATGAAGCGTAGGTTTATGATGTTGTCTCTGTTAATTTCTGGACCCAAACAACCGGGGAATGATATCGACGTATACTTGACTCCTTTAATTGAAGATTTAAAAATTCTGTGGGAGACAGGTGTGGAAGTTTATGATGGGTATAGGAAAGAGTGTTTCAATTTGAGGGCTATGTTGTTCGGCACAATTAATGATTTTCCAGCATATGGTAATTTATCAGGATATAGCATTAAAGGGCAGTGTGCATGTCCTATATGTGAAGAGAGTACAAATTGGATGCGGTTGA
Source organism: Cicer reticulatum (assembly GCA_002896235.1). Classification (NCBI taxonomy): domain Eukaryota; kingdom Viridiplantae; phylum Streptophyta; class Magnoliopsida; order Fabales; family Fabaceae; genus Cicer; species Cicer reticulatum. Next base: position 10,692 of record PGWS01030607.1, read on the forward strand.
AACATTGTAAGAAGAATGTGTTTCTTGGACATCGTAGATTTTTACCTTATAGTCATCAATATCGTGGGTGGAGAAATGCATTCAATGGAAAATCAGAGGAAGGTAAAGCTCCTTTAGCACCGACTGGATATCAAATACTTGAAAAAGTACAAGGTTTGACCAATAAATTTGGCAAACCTTTTGCAGGAGAGCTGGTGAAAACTGGGTGGAAGAAAAAGTCAATTTTCTTTGAATTGCCATATTGGAAGTCATTGTATGTAAGACATTTCCTCGATGTGATGCATATTGAGAAAAATGTATTTGAAAGTGTTATTGGTACGTTACTCAATGTTCCAGGAAAGTCTAAAGATGGCGTCAATGCAAGATTTGACTTGGTCGATATGGGAATAAGAAATGAACTGGCTCCAGTAAAGAAAGGAAATCGCACATATCTACCTCCAGCCGCTCATACTCTATCTAGAAAGGAAAAAATTGTTTTATGTAAATTTCTACACGAAGTTAAAGTTCCAGAAGGATACTCTTCGAAAATTAAAAATTTGGTTTGTATGAAAGACCTCAAGTTAAAAGGTTTGAAGACCCATGATTGTCATATTATAATGGAGCATTTGCTACCAATAGGTATACGTTCCATTTTACCTGAAAAAGTTCGACTAGCCTTAACTAGATTATGTTTCTTCTTCAGGGGAATTTGTAGTAAAGTGATCGACCCTCAGAAATTACCGACATTGCAGAGGGAAATTGTTGTTACTTTGTGTGAGCTTGAAATGTATTTCCCACCATCGTTTTTTGATATAATGGTTCACCTTACTGTTCATCTGGTTAAGGAGACACAACTTTGTGGGCCAGCTTATATGAGATGGATGTATCCGATAGAACGATATATGAAAATATTAAAAGGGTACGTAAAAGTAGAAGTCGACCAGAAGGTTGTATTGCTGAACGATACATTGTTGAAGAGGCTGCTGAATTTTGTACTGAATATCTGTCCAATGTTGAATCCATAGGGCTTCCCATGTCTCGTCATTCGGGAAGACTATCAGGAGAATGGATAACTGGAAGGAGACTACTGACTATATCAAGGACAGAATGGGAGCAGACACAATTGTATGTTCTGCACAATGATGATGAGGTTCAACCGTATGTTACAATACACATTGATCAGTTATCTCGTTTGAACATGAATAGAAATCAAAATTGGATAACTCGAGAGCACAATCGAAGTTTTGTAACATCGTTAAAAAATCACATGATGTCAAAATTTGATATAGACCCCAGATCAATTTCAAATAGATTGAGGTGGCTAGCAAATGGTCCGAGCTTACATGTCTTTTCTTACACTGGTTATGTTATTAACGGCTACACATTTTATACCAAAGAACAAGATGATCAGACCACTATGCAAAATAGTGGAGTCACTCTCGTAGCTGAAGCGATGCATGTCTCAAGTGCAAAAGACAAAAAGCCAATATATGCAAATCTATCATATTTTGGGGTTATCGAGCGCATATGGGAGTTAGACTACACAATGTTTCGTGTTCCTATATTTGGTTGCAAGTGGGTCGATAATAATAATGGCGTTCGGATTGATGAGTCAGGATTCTTGCTTGTCGATTTTAATAGGGTGGGATACAAAGACGAGCCTTTTATTTTAGCGTCGCAAGCTCAACAAGTGTTTTATGTCACTGATCCTTCTGATGATAAATGGTCTGTTGTCCTATCGACCAATAAAATAAGTGATGATAACAATAATGATGAAGATGTTGGTAATGATTTTTTATTTGCAACATCACAACAACCACATGAAATTGATTCAACCGATGATGGTTTATATCTTAGAGATGATCATGATGAGGGAATTTGGATTAATCCATCGTTTCGTATTGTAAATGGACAAACAAATGTGAATGTCACCAGGAAAAGAAGAAGGGCATCTTAATGTATATATATGTTTAATTGTTTTATATAAGCTATGCATGTAA
>PGWS01030608.1:0-11155 GCA_002896235.1 Cicer reticulatum
TTGCACATTCACATTCCTGATCAGCATTTGACAATCTTACAATACAATTTGGAATAAGATTGATAAAAAAAAATACGACAACTGAGCTGTTAATTTGTCCACAAATACATATAAGGTTAAAGATCAAAAAGAGCACATAACACTCGATTGCAGCAAGAACAATGTTCAACATCAAATTATTTTACAAAGGTTCATACCATTTGATATTGTACTTTAAGCTTAGATTATAAAAACAAGCTTTATATTGTCCTTGCAAAAAACAATAGTTTACACGTTAGTCATAAAATAAGGAAGTCTCTTTCTTATGCCTCGAAATAACAAATAAATAGAAAACATGACATGAATAATCTGTTTAAAATAATGCATATAAAAGGGGAATGATAACCTTGCTTTTGAGTAAGATTAGACCCAAAAATCTACCATTTTTCTTTTGAAACACTTAAATTGAGATCCTTGTTGTATAGATAAATTTCTGGTGTAAATATTTTTATGAATTCCTCTCATTTTTTGTTCACTAAATTTGCAAAGGTATATGTTAGCATATGGTCCTGGTTGACCCAACAAAGTAAAGGAGAGGAAGAATAACATACCTGGTGTGGCTTTGTACTAGAAGTAGGGATGGTAATAGGCTAGACCGTCTGTCAGGGGCCTATGGCCTGTCCTATTTAATAAAAAGGCTAGACTCAAGCTATTTTTAAAGCCTATTTATTTAAATAGGTCAGACTCAGGCTTATAAAAAAGCTTATTAGGTCTGACAAGCCGACCTATATATATTTTATTATTTATTAATGTTATTTTTTTATTATCATATTAATAATATTATTTCCTATTTTAAATTATATCAATTAGGCAACCACTCAGTAGTCATTCCTTATTCGGTAGTCGTTCCATATTTGATAGTCGTTCCATATTCGGTAGCCATTCAATTAGTCAATCATTCAGTAGTCGTTCCATATTTGTTTGAGAGGTAATAATGGGTGCATTTGTTTCAGAAAAAAAATTCTATTATTTGAAACCAAAAATTATGTTTTAGGGCTTAAAGGATGTTTGTTTCAGATTTTTTTTAAAATTACTTTGTTAGAAAAATTATTTTTTGTTTAATATATATAGATATGTACATTGATATTGATACGTGGAGAGCATCATGTGGTATGATTAGAGCATTTAAATGTTTTAATATGAATAAGGCTTTTAAATAGGCTTCTAGGCCAGACTAGACTTTTAAAAAGGCCAGACCAGGCCAAAAAAAAAAGCCTATGATAGGCCGTAGGCCTAAAAAATTAATCGTATGCCAGACTCAGGCCTTTCAAAGCCTGGTCTGACCTGACTTATTCTTACCCCTAACTAAAAGGCGGCTATTGACAACAAAAAGCTAATCCCCCTTTTCTCTTCTGATCTTTCTTTTCATAACAAACCAATATTATGCGCTTATATATATATATATACTCATCACTATAGTATATATACATAATATATATATGCGGAGGAACTTAAGCACATAATAATACACGACTAAATAGTAGTTGTGATATATTCATATATATTCACTAAACTATAAGAAATTGGGGTTTTACATTTCTCCCTATGTAAGAAAAATTCGTCATCGAAATTTATCTGACGGAAACAACTCTGGATAAGAATCGCGCATCTGAATTTCGATTTCCAGCATAGCACTTTCACCAGTAGTACCTCCCAAGACAACCTTAACCAATGAAATCATATTACCCCTTAATTCTTTGACTTTCAGTCCTCAATTTGTCGCGGTAAGGTCTCAAAAGTTAGATTCTATTTTATTTGGACCTTGTTTGACTCAATCACATGTGAAGGATCGAGGATGAATTTGCAAAGTTGAGACACATGAAAGACACTATGAAGATTAGAAAGAGATGGAGGCAACACGATATGATATGCTATGTTACCAACACATTTAAGAATTTGGTAAGGTCCTATAAACCGAGGAGTAAGCTTTCGCATTTTTAATGTCCGACCAACCCCAGATGTTGGAGTAACTCTCAAAAATACATGATCGCCCTCTTGAAATTTAAGGTTTTTCCTTCTTTTATCACAGTAACTCTTTTGGCTACTCTGAGACACTCTCATTTTTTCCTGAATTATTTTTACTTTGTCAGTCGTTTGTTTAACAATCTCAGGTCCTAATACAAGGTTATCGCCCGTCTCAAACCAACACAGAGGGTCCTACACCTCCTTCTATACAATGCCTCAAAAGTGGCCAATCCAATACTTGAGTGGAAACTATTGTTATAGGTAAACTCTATAAGTAGCAGAAAGATATCCCAACTTCCAACACACAAGCTCTTAACAAGTCTTCTAGGGATTGATTGGTTCGTTCAGTCTGACCATTTGTTTGTGGGTGGTAGGCTGAAATCATCCTAAGGTTTGTACCTAAAGCACTCTATAAACCTTCCCAAAACTTAGAGATAAACTTAGGGTCTCTATCTGACACTATACTTGATGGGATTCCATGAAACTTCACAATTTCCTTTATGTGTATTTTAGCTAACCTTTCAATAGAACAAGTTATGTTTATTAGAATAAAGTGAGCATATTTAGTTAATCTATCCACAATAACCCAAATACTATCATACCTTTTTGGAGTTCGAGGTAAGCCTACAACAAAATCCATAGAGATGTTATCCCACTTCCATTCGGAAATACTCAATGGTTGCATCTACCTTAGACTTCTGACATGTCAAACAAGCATACAGAAACTCAGCAACATCTTTTTTCATTTTTGGCCACCAAAATATCTTCTTGAGGTCCTTATATATCTTTGTGGCTTCAAGGTGAATACTTAGACAACTCTTATGTCCTTCCTCTAAGATCATCTTTCTTAACTCCTCTACATCGGGAACACAAACTCTATCCTTAAATCTCAAAATTCCATCCACACACATTTTAAAATCAGGTTTAAAACACCGCATATAAAAGGGGGAATGATAACCTTGCCTTTGGGTAAGATTAGACCAAAAAATCTATCATTTCCTTTTGAAACACTTAAATTGAGGTCTTTGTTGTATAGATAAATTTATGGTGTAATTTTTTTTATGAATTCCTCTTTATGTTTCTTTTTCACTAAATTTGCAAAGGTATATGTCTGCACAGGGTCCTGGTTGCCCCAACAAAGTAAAGGAGATGAAGAATAGCATACCTGATGTGGTTTGGTATTAGAAGGCACCTATTGGACACAAAAAGCTAATCCCCTTTTCTCTTTTGATATTTCTTTCCGTAACAAACAATGCTATGCGCTTATCTATAACTATATATATAGCCTAGAGTTTTATTATTATATTCTATTATTATATTATATTACTTTATTAGTTATTTTATTATTTATTATTATATTCTTTACTTATTATTAACAACAAATTAAATAATATTAATATTAAAAATTATTAAATCACTATGGCAATGTGGGAGTTAATACACATATCAAATACACCGATAATAGTAGTTGCGCATCATTATATCATTAAAATATAATAATAAAAAATTGGTGTATTACAAACCACATGTTAAATTTAACATAAACAAATATAATTACTTTGGAGAACCCCATATGAATTTAGAACTCCAAACATATCATATATATTCATATAAATTAAATGTGTACCTTTCACCATGGTTAAGAAAATCAAATTTCTTTAAAAGTTGCAGTTATAAATAAATTTGATAATCGAAAATTTAACCTAAAGCTCACTACGCCAAAAATAGCATTTTACAGCACTTTTTTTAAGCCGGTACAGTGTTTTTAAGCGCTGTAGTATCTAGTGCTATTAAAAGATACAACAGCGCTATTTAAAATAAAAAACGTTGTAATATATAGCACTCAATGCTTCTCTTAGACTCGTTTTACAGCGCTTTTCAAAAAAACGTTGTAATATGTACATTTTTAGAAGCGCTGTAAATCTATTCTAAATTGCAATGTAAAATTCTTCTATTAGACTAGTTTTACAATACTTTTTTTGTTTGAAAAAGCGCTATAATAGGTGCATTCTTATACCAGTTTTACAACGTTTTTTTTAATAAAAATATGCTATAAATCTATTCTAAAAAGTAAGATTGCTGGTTAAAAAAGCGTTTTGTATAAGCAGTTCTTTAATGACATTTTAAAAAAAAAAAACGTTGTCTTTAAATGTGATTTCAATTTTTTTCAAAAATCATATTCATCAAGCATGTATTGACACAATTGCAATTTTTTAATTCAAACATATTCACTTCACAGCAGTACTATATATTTACTGCAACAAATTCAATTACATCAGTACTATATTCAATAAATATTCACAACAACAATATCATATTCACAACAATTACATATTCATAATATCAGTTACATATACACAACAACAATATCATGTCAATAATTAAAATAATGATCAACAATTTCTAGCATGTCAATTTTACAACAATTTCTTATTTTACCTACTATAACAAAAAATAAAATAAACTGATTAGAATAATGATCAGTCCACATAAAAATATACAATATATCATAGTTTACAATGTGAAATTCACCTATTTACAAATTATATAACTTTCAATTCGATCACATACTAACATTAGTCTTCCTTTATTTCAGTTAGAACACTTTCAGAGTATGTTGAATTGGAATTGTCAAAGTACTATGCAATATAATATTTGAACATAAATAATTATGAATCAATTATAATATTATAAGATATATGAAAATCAGAATATAATGAAAATAACGTATCATTTCTGTGATTATATTTTGATTCATATCAACAATCTCCTTCATGAATCGTAATATGTAGTACTTAGCAGTCTATGTTGTTAGTTTGGCGAGGGCACTATAAAATAAAACATATACACCAATAAATATTTATGCATTGATTGTAAATGAAATTTTAAAGGCATATAATTAAGTTCTATAACAAAAATTTCAAACCTTTATTCGAATCCATGTGATGTTGTTTGACTTATGCTTCGACATTGTAGCATCAATTTGAGCGCCGAAAAGTTGTAAAGCACTATCAAATAAATGTGATTATTATTCAATTATCAAACACATTATTTATATAAGTAAGAAATAAATGAATGTTACTTACATATCAAAAATATTCTTTATTTTTGAGTGATTGTTATAATGATCGTGCAATGGATCTAAATAGTATATAACTTGAGAGGTGACATTGATTGCAAACAACACCCAATGTTTCCTACAAAACCAAAATATAGGCATATTGTATTTGATAAAGTATTATAAATTAAAAAAGATATAGATAAAGAATATCTAATTACCTTGAATTATATGACACAAGAAACAACTTATCCTTCTCTTTATTTTCCAAAAGTATATCAATGACATATTTTTTTACGTTAACTGGGTTGAGTTTAAACATGTATAGCTTATGGGGAGATAAGAATAAAAATTTAACTGTCAATTTGCGCATGCACACCAACTTTCATACAAATACCTTCAATGAAAATATCAAATTAGATTAACTACTAATAAATGTGGCAGTGATGCAATTAAAAGTAATTTTTATCTTAAATAAAGTATTTTACATTACTTAATGTATATGTTGATGACAGTAGCACTCAACTTCTTATGATTGAGAAATTCATATATGTGCTCTTTATCAATAAATTTTTCATACTCATCTCCGAAAATACCTTTCTCCATGTGTATGATACGCGAATCATTGTTGTCCATATTCATTTTTGCTTGTATGTCAAGACACGATCCAAATTGAGAAAAGGCATGGATGGCTTATTTTAGGAGCAGCAACTGATTTTCCACGATCTAATTTTTGAATTTTGTCAGATTTATTTTTACCACGAATTTTGTTTGAATTTGAAAAAATGAGGTTGATCAGGTTGTTAGTTATTATAGTAAGCTAATCATTTCGTATTCAATTGATGTATATGCCAAACCTTTTCTGGTGAAGTGACTGATTCGTTGTGAGGAATCTTCTTATCATTAACTTTAGACTTTATAAGAATCTAAATAAATGTGAAATTAAAGTTAACAGCAGAAAAATCAGAAATTAAACATAATCAATCATAACCATACAATTAAACATATCATATCTATGCCAACAAGATTTTTGTACCATACCACGTAACTACCTATTGCTTATCCCAAAAACTTCATATCTCCATCGTTGTCGGGTATAAGCAATGGTGCAAGTGGTTCAAAAGCAATCACATGTGAAACTTTAACATGGCTGACAGGGATCGAAGTATGATGTAATACTTCTCCCAATGTATTGTACAATGTTCCTTTTCCAACCATGCGACGAGTATGGGAGGATAAATATAGCATGCAAGATGAGACACCCTAAATTAATGGTTAATACATAAGTATGTGAAACAATTAGGTTGAATGAATTTCTTATTTCATAAAGTAATTAATTACCTCTAGAAGACTTTTACGACCAATGTTGCAACTACCATTTTCACTATCTAGTTGTATTTCGCGTTGACACTCCAGAAGTTGCTTTTCCTTATTCGTTTTCACAAAAAATGCAACTTGCTCTGTTATGATTTTCAGCTTATCTAGTACTTGCTCATTAGATGGATTTGTGCGCTTTTCATGTGAAAAATAGATTTTTAGAGTTATGCCAAATCTTTTACCCTTCACACGACCATAATATTCAGGAACATTAAATACCTTACCAAGTATGTCCTTGCAACTAACTTGTTTATTCTCCTTTAGAGTTTCAGAACTTTGTTATAGATTCTCCTAAAATACATGTATGATTAAAAAGATAAGTTCAATATCATTTTTAAAATACAATATTAAAAAATATGAAAGTGATAATATACTTACACATTGTGTTATCACTTGTTGAACATTTTCATTATCAAATATTCCATCTTTATTCAAACGAGTCTCCTTCCACAAAATATGAGGACCTAATGGTGAATCGGATTTTGTCTTTTGAAGCTATTCGTTAAGACACACTACAAGAAACTTGACATATAGTGACAGCAAAACGTCGTGGGTAAAGGTATAAAATCCGTAGGTATAGGGCAAAAAACCTATACCGACGGCATTTTTATATATCAGCTATAGTCAACAAATACCAACGGTTTTTTACCGTCGCGATAACCTATAGTAACGGAAGTTTGTCTGTTGGACAAAACTAAGAGGTTTTACCTACGAAGTTTGTACGGTGGGTATAAATACTTGCATAACTTTAAAAAATTATACACCTATGGTTTTATATCCGTCACTATACAGTTTAGTGAGATTTGAATTCCTTGAGTATAGATTTTGACAATAATTTTTTTTTTAGACAAATAATTTGTTATATAGTAATTTTATTGTGGAAAATTAATCAAATTACAATGTAAAATGTAAATACAACATAAATTATATATATTATATTCTATAATATATATAATTTATATTATATATATATATGAATCAAAATAAAATAAAAGTTCAATATCATATATTCAAAATTAACATAAGTCTTACAAACATATATGAAATTGAAAATAGTTAAACCATTTTCAAATGAGAGTACTTTAGAGTATTTACTAATCATAAACAAGATTGTCTTACTAACATAACAAAGTCTTATATAATCATCTCAAAAAAATTAAGAAAATCACGTCCACCTAATTGCCAAAACTTCATCCTCATCAACAAAATAGCTTTTAGTCTTCACCTACAAGCAATAAAAAGTAAAATAAAAATACTATTTGAATGTGAAAAATAAATAAAATAATAATTTTACTGAAAATTTATTAAAAGCAAAACTAAATACCTTTTTCATTATCTTCATTGTTGTTTGAACTAGGAGAATTCAAATTATTAGGAGCACTAGAAGCATTGGGAATCTATCACGAAAATAAAAGATATTAAATATAAATAAGATAAATATTAGACCTACAAATCAACTTGTATGTTACATATGAAGATCAATAAAAATTTATAAGCAGCTTGGATTATGTCATTCACATATTCTCCAGAAAAACGATTTTGAATCAAGGTCATAACACTTGCCAATAAATTTTCCATATGTTTAACTTTATCACGTAACTCTTTATTTCCAGACATAGAAACTTTTGATTTTTTGGATTTAGGAAACTTGCCCATACATCGCACATGTCCCTTCTTAGAAGGTCCTTGTACTTGAGAAAATAAATCATTCTTCCAAGACACAGAACCTTGTGTGTTTTGGAGTGATTGAGATGTTCCAACCTCATTACTATATCTGCTCAATTCTTCCTGAAATATAAATGAATTCATAACAAAATTCAGAACTTGAGTAACATATTATAAAACATCAACAAGTCCTTACAATATTATAACAGATTACAAAATTCAGCACTTGAGTAGCAAATTATAAAACAGTAACATTGAGTCCTTCCAATATTATAACAACTAGTAGATGACAAAATTCAGAACTTGAGCAACATATTATAAAACATCAACAAGTCCTTACAATATTATAACAGATTACAAAATTCAACACTTAGAGTATCAAAATTCAACATTGATCATTGGCATATACTTTAAAGTAGCAAACTAATCACTTGAGTTATTATAAATCTTTACTATAAGTCATTCTACGAAATACTATCAATTGTCTTCCAAAACAAACAACACTATAAAAAATTAATTCATTATACTAAAATAAGTAAGTCACTTTATAGAACCAATTAAAGCTCAAAACTTACAATCACTCTTGCAGCCTTTTCATTGACAATTGACCCATCTTTACGAGTACGAGTTTCAACATAAATCTCTTCACGTCTAGGTACCACTCCTTTGCTCTTTTTTATCTAAACCCAAACAAACAAGTTAAATGTATTTTATTTTTTAATTACAATTCACCCCATGAAAAGTACAAATCGAAACAAACCTTTTCATCAATAAGTTTTGGGAGACTTTTTGTACCCATACAATGAACATCTTCAAACTTAGCACGATTTTGTCTATTAATTTGACTTATTTTTTGTATTTCATACAAGAAATATTGTTCAACATAATGAATCAGTTAATAATTATTTGAGACATAATAGCATTTATGACTTACTTGTCCTTCATTAGAAAACCAACGATGAACCAAATCACGATATTAATTTGGGTCAACCCTATCATCAGGTATTGCAGTTGCAACTTCATCTTCTGTCTTACTTGGATCATATGCATTTGACTTTAAATCACTTTTCCATTGCCTCCACTTCTCATTCAACTCAAATTTTATCATTTCTCTTGTTGAGTCATTTATTGGAGGAACAAACTCAAATTTGCTCTACATAACGAGAGATATTAAAAATAAAAAATAAAAAAAGAAGTTATGTTACAACTTTTGACGTTAAAATAATTTTAACATTTCTTCTTTGTAACTCTATTAATATCTCTATTAACTCAATGTACAATAATAATACCTCTATCAATTTCAACATTTCTTCTTTGAAACTCGTTGGCATATCTTTCCATGAATTGTAGCTGATTAGAGCATATTGATGTCTTCTAACCACACTACCTATGAAACGAGTCAGAGTTGTTGCTTCATTCCCAATGGGCCGACCGTGGTTGTCCAAACGAACAATTATGACATCACCATCTTCCATCTCCCATACATCTAGCATTCTTGTTGGACCTCTAACCCGTTTAGGTTCTACATCTACAAGTAAAACAAAAGTCGTAAAAGAATAAATCACTATGTTTACATAAATAAAGTATAACAAATAAAATGATATAAAATTTATACTTTTTTCAATTGGTTCTTCTTCAGCTTCTATGTCAGAAGGAATAGAGTGAGATTCTATAGACTCATGTATGACATCTTCTGCAACATTACTTTCTTGCATGTTGGTTAAGTTTGTATGAGTAGGAACATTTTGTATTCCTTCCTTATCATTTGACCGATTCCTAATGTTTAACTTTTTTCTTCGTGCCATTGCTGCTCCAAATAAAAAAAAATATATATTTTTGAAATAATCTCAAGTAAGTATTATAACACATTAACAAAAAATTGGACAAACATAAATGAACATGGCATGAAATTCACGTCTAAAACATTAACTCAAGGTGCACACCTAAAACATATTCTCCCATTCCTCTTCCTCTTCATTTTCATTATCACCAAGATTATCAACATCCACAACAACTTCAAAGAAATCATTATCATCCTCAACTTCAACTCTAACTAAATCAATAACATTACGAGTATCTTCACTTGTATCATGCATTATTTGCTCATGAATTTCTTCAACTTTGTTAGATTCTTCATCCCCCATATCATAGATATCCCTAACCTTTGCATTCAGAACAACATGCCAGTCCTTGTTTCTCTCATCATATACATAAAACCCCTTTTTAGCTTGTGATGCAAAAACAAAAGGGTCATCACAAATATTTTTTCCGGTATGTTTTAAAAATTTGAAATTCACAAGTGTCAGTCCAAACTTATCTTTCTTGACACCTCTCTTAATATCAACCCAATTACATTTGAATAGAACAACCTTGTACTTGCCAGAATAATCTAACTGAATTATATCAGTTAATTGTCCAAAGTAATCAATTTCATCTTTGGAAGTCTTAGTCTTTACAACTACTCCACTATTTTATGTTTTCAGATGTCTCTCTCTCTTCTTTGTGTGAAACCTGAAACCATTAATTGCATAACCAGTGTATCTTCTCACTACCTCAGATGGCCCACGAGCTAACCATCTAAGTTCATGAGTTACTTGTGGACTAATTTGTTCATCCAAACGCTGAATCTAAAATATTACATGAAAATAAGTAAGTTGAAAATCATTAAACATTAAAATAATACAACTCATTAAAATATGCTCACCCTTTGTTGAAACCACTCAATAAATTTTTGACCATGTTGTTTATCAATTTCAAGCTGTGACAATCGTTGCGGCCGAGACTGTCTTTTAAGAACTGTAATATGTTCTCTAAAAATAATAATAATGAAGTTAAAAATGTTCTACAAAATATAAATTAGTATAAAAATTAAATATGATTTGGTGTCTTACTCTATAAATGGAGCAACTGCGTCACAATTAGAAAGCACATATCTATGTGCTTGTGCTAACTCTTTTTTGTCTAGTTTAGTTTTACTCACTCTCTTTCGCTTCCATATTTGTAATTTTTGTGGTCTTTTACCCCCCCAATGGTCTTCCAATAGGATGTAAG
>PGWS01030609.1:0-19821 GCA_002896235.1 Cicer reticulatum
AGAATTCAAATTATTAGGAGCACTAGAAGCATTGGGAATCTATCACGAAAATAAAAGATATTAAATATAAAATAAGATAAATATTAGACCTACAAATCAACTTGTATGTTACATATGAAGATCAATAAAAAATTATATACCTGCGCGCAGCTTGGATTATGTCATTTCACATCTCCCAGAACGATTTGAATCGATAACATTTGAATACAAGCAATAAAAAGTCATAAAAATACCACTGAAAATTTATTAAAAGCAAAACAATACCTTTTTCATTATCTTTCTTGTTGTTTGAACCATTATGCACTAGAAGCATCGGGGAATTCTATTCACGAAAATAAAAGAATATTAAATATAATAAATATGATAAATATTAGACCTACAAATCGAACTTGTATGTATACGTAACTCTTGGATATGTTCACATTCCTTCAGATAAACATCAAGGTCATAACATTGCTCCATATGTTTTAACTTTATCACGTAACTCTCATTTTCAGACATGCAAAACTTTTGATTGATTTAGAAAACTGCCCATACATCGCACATGTCCCTTCTAGAAGGTCCTGTACTTGAGAAATAAATCATAACTCCAGACACAGAAACCTGTTGTTTTGGAGTGATTGAGATGTTCCAACCTCATTACTATATCTGCTCAATTCTCCTGAAATATAAATGAATTCATAACAAATTCAGAACTTGAGTAACATAATTATAAAACATCAACAAGTCCTTACAATATTATAACAGATTACAAAATTCAGCACTTGAGTAGCAAATTATAAAACAGTAACATTGAGTCCTTCCAATATTATAACAACTAGTAGATGACAAAATTCAGAACTTGAGCAACATATTATAAAACATCAACAAGTCCTTACAATATTATAAAAGATTACAAAATTCAACACTTGAGTATCAAAATTCAACATTGATCATTGGCATATATTTTAAAGTAGCAAACTAATCACTTGAGTTATTATAAATCTTTACTATAAGTCACTCTACGAAATACTATCAATTGTCTTCCAAAACAAACAACACTATAAAAAATTAATTCATTATACTAAAATAAGTAAGTCACTTTATAGAACCAATTAAAGCTCAAAACTTACAATCACTCTTGCAGCCTTTTCATTGACAATTGACCCATCTTTACGAGTACGAGTTTCAACATAAATCTCTTCACGTCTAGGTACCACTCCTTTGCTCTTTTTTATCTAAACCCAAACAAACAAGTTAAATGTATTTTATTTTTTAATTACAATTCACCCCATGAAAAGTACAAATCGAAACAAACCTTTTCATCAATAAGTTTTGGGAGACTTTTTGTACCCATACAATGAACATCTTCAAACTTAGCACGATTTTGTCTATTAATTTGACTTATTTTTTGTATTTCATACAAGAAATATTGTTCAACATAATGAATCAGTTAATAATTATTTGAGACATAATAGCATTTATGACTTACTTGTCCTTCATTAGAAAACCAACGATGAACCAAATCACGATATTAATTTGGGTCAACCCTATCATCAGGTATTGCAGTTGCAACTTCATCTTCTGTCTTACTTGGATCATATGCATTTGACTTTAAATCACTTTTCCATTGCCTCCACTTCTCATTCAACTCAAATTTTATCATTTCTCTTGTTGAGTCATTTATTGGAGGAACAAACTCAAATTTGCTCTACATAACGAGAGATATTAAAAATAAAAAATAAAAAAAGAAGTTATGTTACAACTTTTGACGTTAAAATAATTTTAACATTTCTTCTTTGTAACTCTATTAATATCTCTATTAACTCAATGTACAATAATAATACCTCTATCAATTTCAACATTTCTTCTTTGAAACTCGTTGGCATATCTTTCCATGAATTGTAGCTGATTAGAGCATATTGATGTCTTCTAACCACACTACCTATGAAACGAGTCAGAGTTGTTGCTTCATTCCCAATGGGCCGACCGTGGTTGTCCAAACGAACAATTATGACATCACCATCTTCCATCTCCCATACATCTAGCATTCTTGTTGGACCTCTAACCCGTTTAGGTTCTACATCTACAAGTAAAACAAAAGTCGTAAAAGAATAAATCACTATGTTTACATAAATAAAGTATAACAAATAAAATGATATAAAATTTATACTTTTTTCAATTGGTTCTTCTTCAGCTTCTATGTCAGAAGGAATAGAGTGAGATTCTATAGACTCATGTATGACATCTTCTGCAACATTACTTTCTTGCATGTTGGTTAAGTTTGTATGAGTAGGAACATTTTGTATTCCTTCCTTATCATTTGACCGATTCCTAATGTTTAACTTTTTTCTTCGTGCCATTGCTGCTCCAAATAAAAAAAAATATATATTTTTGAAATAATCTCAAGTAAGTATTATAACACATTAACAAAAAATTGGACAAACATAAATGAACATGGCATGAAATTCACGTCTAAAACATTAACTCAAGGTGCACACCTAAAACATATTCTCCCATTCCTCTTCCTCTTCATTTTCATTATCACCAAGATTATCAACATCCACAACAACTTCAAAGAAATCATTATCATCCTCAACTTCAACTCTAACTAAATCAATAACATTACGAGTATCTTCACTTGTATCATGCATTATTTGCTCATGAATTTCTTCAACTTTGTTAGATTCTTCATCCCCCATATCATAGATATCCCTAACCTTTGCATTCAGAACAACATGCCAGTCCTTGTTTCTCTCATCATATACATAAAACCCCTTTTTAGCTTGTGATGCAAAAACAAAAGGGTCATCACAAATATTTTTTCCGGTATGTTTTAAAAATTTGAAATTCACAAGTGTCAGTCCAAACTTATCTTTCTTGACACCTCTCTTAATATCAACCCAATTACATTTGAATAGAACAACCTTGTACTTGCCAGAATAATCTAACTGAATTATATCAGTTAATTGTCCAAAGTAATCAATTTCATCTTTGGAAGTCTTAGTCTTTACAACTACTCCACTATTTTATGTTTTCAGATGTCTCTCTCTCTTCTTTGTGTGAAACCTGAAACCATTAATTGCATAACCAGTGTATCTTCTCACTACCTCAGATGGCCCACGAGCTAACCATCTAAGTTCATGAGTTACTTGTGGACTAATTTGTTCATCCAAACGCTGAATCTAAAATATTACATGAAAATAAGTAAGTTGAAAATCATTAAACATTAAAATAATACAACTCATTAAAATATGCTCACCCTTTGTTGAAACCACTCAATAAATTTTTGACCATGTTGTTTATCAATTTCAAGCTGTGACAATCGTTGCGGCCGAGACTGTCTTTTAAGAACTGTAATATGTTCTCTAAAAATAATAATAATGAAGTTAAAAATGTTCTACAAAATATAAATTAGTATAAAAATTAAATATGATTTGGTGTCTTACTCTATAAATGGAGCAACTGCGTCACAATTAGAAAGCACATATCTATGTGCTTGTGCTAACTCTTTTTTGTCTAGTTTAGTTTTACTCACTCTCTTTCGCTTCCATATTTGTAATTTTTGTGGTCTTTTACCCCCCCAATGGTCTTCCAATAGGATGTAAGAATGTCACATTATCTGACAATGTAGAATCAATTTTATCATCATTCCTTCTAGGTCTATTAAACCTTGTTTCAACCCCAGATAGATATTGCGAACAAAACGTCAAACATTCATTGGCCAAATAACCTTCTGCAATTGATCCTTCTGGATATGCTTTATTACGTACAAAGGATTTAAGAGTCAAAAGAAACCTGAAATTTAATTTATTTTAGATATCTATGCCTTTTTCATTAAGCAGATTGTTAATAATAAAAGATGCATACCTCTCAATAGGATACCTCCGTCTATATTGTACCGGTCCAGCAACCTTGGCTTCATATGCCAAATGTTTCCAATTGACAAAGTGTCACCGCAATTTGAGACTCCAATTGTTCTAGAAATTCCACATTAAGTACCTTAGAACAAATTTGCTTGAAGAAATTGCAAAAATCAATCAAAACTGAAGTGACTTTATCTGGCAATGTACCCCTTAATGCAATTGGAATAAGCTCTTGCATCAAAACATGACAATCATAAATTTTTAAGCCAAATATTTTGTGTTGCTTGATATGCACACAGCGTGGGATGCTTGATGAGCATTCATCTGGAGTTTTTACATTCTTAAGGATGCTCAAAACAACATCATTTTCTTTGTTAGTCATTTGATAGCATGCTCTTGGCAAAAACATTATACTACTTTTAGGGCTCGGTTGTGGGTGAAGCATATTTCTTATGCCCATATCTACAAGGTCAGCTCGCGCCTTATAATTATCTTTGGACTTTCCTTCTTGGTTTAACAATGTACCTATGATGTTATCACATACATTTTTTTCAATGTGCATCACATCAAGATTGTGACGCAATACATTATATTGCCAATAAGGCAGTGTGAAGAAAATACTCTTCTTTTTCCAAGGTTGTGCCCCATTCGCTAGACCTTCTTCTCTAGATTCGTCCATTTGCCTTAAAATATCACTTCCATCAATTCTTCTAGGAGGACTCCTTAACTCCCGTGTTCCATCAAAATCTCTACTATTTAACCTCCATTTATGGTTTGGAGCTAACCAACGACGATGACACATGTAACAAATTTTTTTACCATGACGTAACCATCGTGAGGTTGTTTCAATACCACAACAAGGACATGCATACTGACCTTTAGTACTCCATTCCAGACAGGTTAGCATATGCTGGAAATCATTAATAGTCCACATATACAACATGAAGTTTGAAATGTCTCTTCTTATAGGCATCATGTTTCAATTCCATTTTCCCATAAAGTCTGCAACTCTGTACTAATGGTTGTACGGTAAACATCAATGGTTATTTTCCGGGGCCTTTAGGACCAGGAATTAGTAGTGA
Organism: Cicer reticulatum; assembly: GCA_002896235.1. Classification (NCBI taxonomy): domain Eukaryota; kingdom Viridiplantae; phylum Streptophyta; class Magnoliopsida; order Fabales; family Fabaceae; genus Cicer; species Cicer reticulatum. The sequence goes on from PGWS01030609.1 coordinate 4,928, forward strand.
TAACATGAAGAATGATGTTCATGCACATCCAAGGAGGGAAGATTAATATGGAATTACATAACAGGCCCAGTCTATGAGTAATACTCATAGTCTTGAAAGATTGGGAACCATCAGGAAGCACTCCTAATCGAACATTACGAGGATCTGAAGAAAATATGGATATCGAGCATCAAACTCTTTCCAAGCAAGAGGTCAGCAGGATGCCTAAGAGACCCATCATTCAATCGACCCTCATGTTGCTCCTCATCGACCAGCAACTTGGAGGACATGAACAACCTCCTGCATCTTGGCTTCAATGGGAACCATCGAAGAATTTTTGCTGGTAAATTCTTTCGCTTTTGAGAGGTCTCCATCCCATTAGTTTGTACATCTTCATCTTTTGGTTTCCACCTTGACGTACCACACTTTGGACATACTTGATCATTTATATATCTATCCCAATAGAGTATGCAATCATTGGGACAAGCATGAATCTTCTCATACCCCAATCCTAACCCTAAAATTATCTTCTTAGTTTCATAGTATGACTTTGGCAAACTATTTTCTTCTGGTAAAACATCTCTGAGTAAATCTAACAACATAGAAAATGATTTGTCACTTCCATCCATGGAAGACACTTTAAATGATACAAATGTATGATAAATGATAGCTTGCATACTCCTACATGTTTGGATAGAGTCAATTTTTCATTCTCCCTCACAAAATGGTAAAATTAGATGTTCTTCTTCCGACATCTGGATTCCTCACCTTCACCACAAACGTGGCTCTTTGTAGAATCAATTACAAAATACCATTAATTAATGCCATCCAGCATGCGCCATTTCTACACGTTCAGTGGTGGTGTTTGAAAGTTGTGTTAGGCTTTCTCACCATGAAAGTAACCGCATGCCTATAACTCTAAGAGAATCCGATCGTGGATTAGTTAAGTGTTTCGTAACAATTTCTACGGAATGTGAGTGACAATTGGCACAAAATTGTACAAGGCAATTAATTTCCCATTGATATTCTGAATTTTGAAAAAGCAATTCAAGAAAATTCATTAACCCCGTAAATATACTCTAGCACTTGTTTTGATTCATCATCCATCCACTCTCTATGCGCCATTTGACCAAATGTTGAACAAAAACTAAAAGAAACGAAACAAACAAGAAAGGAAAATCAAAATAAAACAAACCAGAGCAAACATCAAAGCAAAGGGAATGTATATGAGCTGAAATTTGTGTGCCTTAATTTGAATAAAACATATTCAAACTTAATTAGAATAAATTCGCCATAAAGCAAAAAAATATATATATAGTTGACTAGAAGATATAATGCATAAAGAGGAGTTAAAAGAAAGATTAATTTTAAAAAGAAAGCAGAAAGATGCATGTTTGTCTTTTATAAAGAAAGAAAAGATAGCAATAAAATAGTATAATGAAAAATTGTAGAAAGTATAATGGAATATTGCAAAAAACTAATGATGAGTTGCAAGATGCTCGCAAAAAATTAATGTGTGTATGCATCTTTCTCAGCACATAAAATGTCAATATTATGATTTTAATATGTCTTAAGCCATCAACTAATATAATGGTCTGAAAATCAACTTTAATTTTGAAGTCCTCTGTCAATCTTACAAAAACCAGAATAGATTTTGATTTATTATATAGTTTCACGAATTACAACATTTTAGTTCACAGAATACAGAATTACATAATTTAATATAATGTTCACAGAATTATTATAGCAATGCCTTCTGAAATTTTATAAAACCAAGAATAGCAATCCTATTTGAGAATCATGCAATTTTATAAAAACCAAAAATAGCATCAAATGTACAAATTTTTATATACCAAAAATATATAATAGTTCACAGAATAATTTAAATTGCATCCTATTTATGGGAATCATGCAGTGCTTGTCTCAGACTGTCTTTTGCTATCCATTTGTTTGAATCAAAAGTATGAGATTTTAATTCATAATAATATTTTGCCATATTTTAATTCATTGTTTGTGTTTATTTAAAATAATCTGTTTCCCTTGTTCACAGTGATGGCCTGCCCAAAGACAACCGCCTTTATTTTAATGTGAAAAGGAATGGGGATTTAAGAAAAATTGCAATATTCTCATTTATATTGAAGAAAATTGGGGCTTTTAAGCAAAAACACACAAAACTGCAGAAAATTGCAAAAGAAAATGGGATTTTTAAGAAAAATTGCAAAAACTCTACATACCTTATACAAGATTGTAGCGGTGGCAACGGTGAGGTTGCGGCGGTGTCGTTTAGGTTGCGGCGAGCGGATGCGTTTAGGTTGCTCGTTGAAGGTTGCAGCGGCGGGTGCGTTTAGGTTGCAGCGGCGGCGGCGGTGAGGTTGCGGCGGTGTGTTTAGGTTGCTCGTTGAAGGTTGCAGCGGCGGTGAGGTTGCAGCGGTGCGTTTAGGGGTTTTGCAGGAGAGAAAGGTAAGTTGAAGCAGCGCAACTTGTAAAAGAGGATTTAGGTATTTGGCAGGAGGAACTCAGAGTTTTGAGGCGGGACTGAATTTTTTATTTATTTTGGGGTATACCAACTATTTAACTTTGTCACTAAATACCTATCTCTAAATACCTCTCTATACCTAGGACTTCTTCTTTAGTGGTTGTTGGTATATTATATCTATACCTAAGACATTTATATGTGTTACTAAAAACAACCGTTGGTATATGGCAAATTTCTTGTAGTGTATACACTGGTTTTATATTAAAATAAAACAACTAAGAAGCATATATTGTATTTTTTAAAATTTATTATGTAAACCGTCAAACATTTTGACAAGGACCAATTTGAATGATAAATATCGATCATGTTGATGTTATTCATTAAAGTTGCTTTGGTTCAACGTAACATCGCCCATGTTCAATTAAGAGTCAAAATATCAAAAGTCGTAACCATGCATGAGGACAAACAATCCCGAAGGAAACATGTCTGATTCACGAAGACAATAACATATTCAAACTAATTACCAAATGTTCAATAATGTAGTGACAAGTTTTACAATATCAAATTATGATGATCAAGGAACAAACTCATGCATGTGCTTTGCTTGATATAGAAAATGCCTACCCAATAAATCAACACAACTATTACATTCAAATAGCAACAATTAAATCAAATAAGAGAATGCAATTGAAAATGGTGGGAGATTGTGAAAGATATTACCAAAATATATATATATTTAGAATGATATAATTAACTCAGTTATTTGATATATACTTCCATTGATGGAAAACAAAATGGTGTTGCCTATAGTTTAGTGGTTAAGTATAATTGATGTTATTCTATAATTGATGTTATTCATTGTGCGCGGATTTTCCTTCACATAGTGATACGAGTGACTGTATAAATAAATAGAGACACTACAGTGACATGAGTGACTCTATACGAATTTCAGGTTCGCATGAGTCAAAATTCTGTCAAAAATATTTCATAGTTATTTTTTCTTCTCTCTAGTTTACGAGAATAAATGAAGAATTTTATTATGTAAACTATCATTAATCGATAGGCTTGATGTGAATGTGCAATTCACTTCTAGGATTTCAAAGTATCTTGAAGACGATTTTCTATCAGAAATATTTCATGGTTATTAATTATTTTCTTTTGTATACGAGAGTAAATAAAAAAATTTTAATCTGTAAACTATCATTGATCAATAGACTTGATGTGAATGTGCAATTCACTTCAAAGATTCTAAAGTATTATAGAGTGGATATTGAGTTATGGTGCAAACCTTTTTGAGAATAGAATATTTGTAAATTAATAATTGATGTTTTATTACAAGGATATATTATGGCATATGATCATGGTAGCTATCATGTGAGCAGGAGAGGCATCTAATTGGTATACGGGACGAGGTACCTTTGCTTTTCTTGTTTTTATGTCCAAAGTAATGTATGCTATTGAATTCATTCTTTGCTTTAGTATGATGGGGCAACCCACGGTTAAGATTAAAATGGTCATGCCCACTTGCTCTATTGGCTTGTATTACTAAAGAAGAGACAAGAGTCCTAAAGTTGTGTAGAATTCAGGGATAAGATATTTCAACTACCTGTTGTCTAGTCGTACATCGCACCAATGTAAGTTATGCTATGAAAGAATTCATTTTTAAAAAGTCTTAGTGGATACAATTTGGCAAAGAGTAAAAACTTTGGAGATTAGACCTTGAAGTAGCCCATTTTGAGGGAAAGAGAGATAAATTCCTTCCATATTGAATCATGGTTCTAACTATATATAAAACCAAAATTTTCTTCTATATGTCAAGTGTAACATGTTTTTTAGATTTGTAAATAAAGATCAACTCCCATTTATGCCATTTCGTTCTGCAGCGGATTTCTGCGTCCATGCCAATAAATACGCATTTCTTCTCCATTTCTACACATTTATGTCAATATACATTGGATAGTTTGAGTCACCTTCTGCCCTATTCGAAAGCATCCTTCTGATGCAATTATCCTTTGCTATGTGTAGCGTGGACATTATTTCGATGAACAAAAGTGTTTACCTAACGCTCTACTACTCTATGAAGGCTGAATCGTAGGACTCAAACGAAGTAGAAGTTTAATATGAATAAGGATGTTGCATGTTTTAACTTATCCAAGTGGTAACATTTCAGAAAATTGTACTTAAAAGTTGAAAGTAATATTGAAACAGTAATACAGAGTATCAAACTAAGAGATTGTGTTGAAGAGTATGAATTTATTATAATAATTAAATGTTGGAAAATCCGTTGTCGACCAACTTGGAAACATGAAAAGTGTCCATCATTATATAAGTCAAAACAATCACGATCATGATGATGTAATAATATCATTATAAAAATTAATTAAGTATCCAAACTATTGGAAATTTCACTTGACGGTGGTTCACGAGTTATGCATATGAAAGACCATAACTTAATGGTAGTGGCTCATAAATTATGTATATTGAAGAGGTCATAGCTTTCATGTACATTATGATAGCGACATGAATATTTAATCGAATCTCTATAAATAGGTTAGTGGGTCCCTAACCTTCTTGCCTAATTTTTCTATATACACCTACTATAGTGGGAGAGTAAAAGCTTGGAAGAACCACTAAAAATAGAAACTTGAAGCTTTTTCTCTTGGCTAAAGGTAATTATTTTAAGGGTCAAATTTAATATGTATTTGGTGACTAATATTTTTGTTTATCTTTCTCTTTGAAACAATGGCTAGAGGTAATTATTTTAAGGGTCAAATTTAATCCACATTAGATGACTAATAATTATGTTTTATTTTCAAAAAAGTAAAGATATGTTAGAAATTTTTTTACACACTAAACCCTTAAATCATATACCACAAATCACTATCTACATACTTGTCTCAGGTGATAAACACAACAATATTTATAATATGTGATGTGTGTAGACACATTATCCTTAAATATTTATTTGCTTAAGACAAAAGTCTCTGGTAATTCAACAGACTATACTCTCAGTAAAATAGAGGTCTCAAAATAACGAAAAATATAATACATGGTATATCAAGAAAAAATATTTTAATTGTAGTTTTGATCCTTTTATTTTTACCAATTTACGAAATTCATTTTTCTATTTTAAAAGTCGACAATTTTGGTTCATCTCTCATATTTTTTAACTAAATAATAATAATTTTACGTATTTAAATAACGTGAGATACAGTTATATGATATAGAACCATCTAGATGCATTATTTATTCATATATCATTGATTAAATTACAAATATAAGAAATTTTTTACGGTGTTTCATTCCGATTTTATGAGTGTTTATCATTCAACATCAATGTATCATATGACACGTTATTTAAAGCACATAACATCACTATTTTTTAGTTAAAAAATCAAACATGGAGATCAAAACTGTCGACTTCTAAAACAGGGAACCAATTTCGTGAATCAATAAAAATAGAAGAATAAAATTGAAATTTAGCCTTTTAATTTATATTTCGTTAACAAGCGTAATGATTAACATCAATTAGACTGAACCAGTAGACCAAAAGCAACAATATTTAGTTTTCCGTCAATGAAAATATATATCAAATAATTAAGTTAATTATATCATTCCAAATATATATATATATTATAAACATTGAGGGATCAAACTGTCGAATTACAAACAATAGGGGACCAAACTTTGTAATCAATAAAAAATAGAAGAATTAAAATTGCAATTAGCCTTTTAATTTATATTCCGCAACAAGCGTAATATTAAGCATCAATTAGACTAACAGTAGACCAAAAGCAACAATATTAGTTGTCCATCAATGAAAATATATATCAAATATATTTAAGTTAATTATATCATCCAAATATTATATATATTAATATATAATATATAATATATATATATATATATATATATATATATATATGAAATATTCTCTCACAATCCCCCACCGTTTTTTAAATATTTCTAAATCCATTATTCTTCTATAAATCTCGTGCTTTAAGATTAAGGTATCTTACAATTTGACCCATTACTTAGTAAATTATATTTTCACTCATCCTCTAATAAATTGGTAGACAAACTTTAAATCAGTCATTCATTAGAACAAATATGCATAACCATACATGCAATCCTTATTCGGTACAATCTGACTTGAATTTTAGAATTGAGTAGATGACAGCATCCACTCACACATTCTGTAACTATCATTGAGTTGTCTGATAAGCGTGCTGAATGTGAATGATCAAAGTTCGAGGTTAAATGATTCCAATAGATCAATGAGAGAGCACTAATTGCTAAATATAAACCATTAAATACATTCAAACAATATAAGATAGATTGTTGGTGAGATGATAACAATCGAATCTGAAAAAATGTTGAATTTTTTGGTTATGCTAGCATTATCTCCATCTTTATAGATAATAGAATATCTGAATACTAGATTAAATAATATGCGCATTATTATACAGGAGCTATATCTATTGGCATATGATTCATCTACGGTAGCTACTCATGTGAGCAGACGAGACATGCTAATTGGTCTAAATATACAGATGAGGTACCTTTGCTTTTCTTTACTGTATATCATAATGTAATGTATGCTATTGAATTCACTCTTTCTTTAAGTTGTGGGCAACCGACGGTTAGAGAAAAAATGTCATATTGTCCACTTGCTTCTGTTGGCTTGTATTACTAAAGAAGAGACAAGAGTCCTAAAGTTATGTACGATTCCAGGATAAGATATTCCAACTACCTCTTGTCTAGTTGTACATCGCACCAATGTAAGTTATGATATCAAAGCATTCCGTTATGAAAAGTCTTAGGGGATACGATTTGGCAAAGACTAAAAACTTTGGAGATTAGACCATGAAGTAGCCACTTGTTAGGGAAAGAGGGATAAAATTCCCTTTCATATCGAATCATGGTTCTAACTATAAACCTAAAATTTTCTTCTATATGTGTCAAGTGTGACTAAAAATTTCACATTAAATGAAAAAGTAAGTGTAGAACACTATTTGTGTGGTTGTTCAAAACTCATTGTGATAATTGTAATATTCATACTTTCATATTTTTGCAACAATGACCAAAGGTAATTATTTTAAGGGTCAAATTTAATATGTATTTGGTGACTAATATTTTTGTTTCTCTTTCTCTTTGCAACAATGGCTAAAGGTAATTATTTTAAAGGTCAAATTTAATCTGCATTAGATGACTAATTTTATATTTTATTTTCAAAAAAGTAAAGATACACTACGCCAAAAATGTCATTTAATAGCGCTCATTTTACATTGCTTACTAAATACAAGCGCTGTTGTAAATATATTTTAAAAATAACGGAGCCTATCACAACGTTTTTTTGACAAGCGCTGTGAAAAAAGCACTGTTGTAGGTCATATAGCATTTGCGCATAATGTTATAAAGCTTTTACAACGCTTTTCTAACAAGTGCTGTAAAACGAAGCGCCTTTACGTATTATTTTACAACGCTTTTTTCACAAGCGCTGTAAAAGACATGCGCTTTCAAATAATTTAACTACCTATTACAGCGCGTTTTTCACAAGCGCTGTAAAAGACATGCGCTTTCAAATAATTTAACTACCTATTACAGCGCTTTTTTCACAAGCGCTGTAAAAGACATGCGCTTTCAAATAATTTAACTACCTATTACAGCGCTTTTTTCACAAGCGCTGTAAAAGACATGCGCTTTCAATCAATTTAACTACCTATTACATCGCTTTTTGCACAAGCGCTGTAAAAAACATGTGCTTTCAAATAAATATCATTTACTTTTAATTAAATAAAATCAAATTTAAAACAAATTTACGAACCCTCATCACCTCTACTCTGGGAACCCTCATATCCTCTACGTACTGTGCGGCCATCTACGTTGTCTCATGTATTTTTTACTTTGTTTTTGTCAAAAAATCTTTAGTTTTTTAATAATTGAGAACTAATAAATTGTTATATATTATTTTTGTTGATTTGTTCTGTTTTGAAATCTTTTCTGTTTTGAAATTGTTATTAGATATGTTGATATTGGTTTCTTTTTGAAACTTGTTGATATGTTTTGAAAGCTTATTATTTTTGTAACTGCATTTATATAGGTCGTATAATATGGATAGGAAATGGATGTCTGCCAATCGATTGTCAAAAGAGTATGAAAATGGAGTGAAAGAGTTTGTTGAGTTTGCAGTGAAGAATGCAAAAGATCCAAATAGAGTCGTTTGTCCGTGTTTAAAATGTTGTTTTGGAAAACGTGTTAGAGAAGATGAATTGGAAGGACATTTAGTATGGTATGGAATTGATCAAAGCTATACATGTTGGATAAGACATGGTGAGAAAAAAATGGAAACATTAATTTTGAGAATGGTTTGACATATGCTTCAACTGATTTCCACACAAATACATAGAGCCGGACCGAGTTGAGAGATCGCAAAAGCAGTTGAAGAAGACTTCGAGATGTCCTAAAATGTTTGAAAGTGTTGAGTGATGCAGAGAAACCATTATATAATGGGTTGTACTAAATTCACAAGACTGTCGGCGATATTAAAGTTGTACAACTTAAAAGCGAGTAATGATGTCTGATAAAAGCTCACATAATTATTAACACTCATAAAAGATATGTTGCCAGATGAGATAATGAACATCCAAGTCGAACTACGAAGCTAAAATGGATTTGTGTTCTATTGGCATGAGTTAACGAAAAGGATTCATGCCGCGGCCCAACCGATTGCATTTATTTCGAACAAATATGAATTTCTTATAATGTCCCGAAATGCAATGTCTCTCGATATAAGAAGAAATTAATCTACTCAGCAAAAGTCATTGGTATTTTCCTATAATACCAAGATTTAGGCGCATGTATCGCAGTGAAAAGATTCAAAACACTTAGACATGACATGCAGATGAAAGAATTAGAGATGGAATATTTCGACACCCTGCAGATTCCCCATAATGGGCAAAAATTGATCACGAGTATCCTGTATTCGGGATAGAGTCAAGAAATATAAAACTTGCACTTTCTACTGATGGAATGAATCCACATGGTCTTCAAAGCATCTCACACAACATGTGGCCTGTGATTTTTGTAATATATAACCTACCTCCATGGTTATGTATGAAGCGTAAGTTTATGACGTTGTCTCTGTTAATTTCTGGACCCAAACAACTGGGGAATGATATCGACGTATACTTAACACCTTTAATTGAAGATTTAAAACTTATGTGGGAGACAAGTGTGGAAGTTTACGATGGGTATAAGAAAGAATGTTTCAATTTGAGGGCTATGTTGTTCGACACAATTAATGATTTTTCAGCATATGGTAATTTATCAGGATATAGCATTAAGGTCAGTGTGCATGTCCTATATGTGAAGAGAGTACAAATTGGATGCGGTTGAAACATTGTAAGAAGAATGTGTTTCTTGGACATCGTAGATTTTTACCTTATAGTCATCAGTATCGTGGGTGGAGAAATGCATTCAATGGAAAATCAGAGGAAGGTAAAGCTCCTTTAGCACCGACTGGATATCAAATACTTGAAAAAGTACAAGGTTTGACCAATAAATTTGGCAAACCTTTTGCGGGAGAGCTGGTCAAAACTGGGTGGAAGAAAAAGTAAATTTTCTTTGAATTGCCATATTGGAAGTCATTGTATATAAGACATTTCCTCGATGTGATGCATATTGAAAAAAATGTATTTGATAGTGTTATTGGTACGTTACTCAATGTTCCAGGAAAGTCTAAAGATGGCATCAACGCAAGATTGGACTTGGTCGATATGGGAATAAGAAATGAATTGGGTCCCGTAAAGAAAGGAAATCGCACATATCTACCTCCAGCCGCTCATACTCTATCTAGAAAGGAAAAAATTGTTTTATGTAAATTTCTACACGAAGTTAAAGTTCCAGAAGGATACTCTTCAAACATTAAAAATTTGGTTTGTATGAAAGACCTCAAGTTAAAAGGTTTGAAGACCCATGATTGTCATATTCTAATGGAGCATTTGCTACCAATAGGTATACGTTCCATTTTACCTGAAAAAGTTCGACTAGCCTTAACTAGATTATGTTTCTTCTTCAGGGAAATTTGTAGTAAAGTGATCGACCCTCAGAAATTACCGACATTGCAGAGGGAAATTGTTGTTACTTTGTGTGAGCTTGAAATGTATTTCCCACCATCGTTTTTTGATATAATGGTTCACCTTACTATTCATCTGGTTAAGGAGACACAACTTTGTGGGCCAGCTTATATGAGATGGATGTATCCGATAGAACGATATATGAAAATATTAAAAGGGTACGTAAAAAGTAGAAGTCGACCAGAAGGTTGTATTGCTGAACGGTACATTGTTGAAGAGGCTGCTGAATTTTGTACTGAATATCTGTCCAATGTTGAATCCATAGGGCTTCCCATGTCTCGTCATTCGGGAAGAATATTAGGAGAAGGGATAATTGGAAGGAGACTACTGACTATATCAAGGACAGAATGGGAGCAGGCACAATTGTATGTTCTGCACAATGATGATAAGGTTCAACCGTATGTTACAATACACATGGATCAGTTATCTCGTTTGAACATGAATAGGAATCAAAATTGGATAACTCGAGAGCACAATCGAAGTTTTGTAACATGGTTAAAAAATCACATAATGTCAAAATTTGATATAAACCCCGGATCAATTTCAAATAGATTGAGGTGGCTAGCAAATGGTCTGAGCTTACATGTCTTTTCTTACACTGGTTATGTTATTAACGGCTACACATTTTATACCAAAGAACAAAATGATCAGACCACTATGCAAAATAGTGGAGTCACTCTCGTAGCTGAAGCGATGCATGTCTCAAGTGCAAAAGACAAAAACCCAATATATGCAAATCTATCATATTTTGGGGTTATCGAGCGCATATGGGAGTTAGACTACACAATATTTCGTGTTCCCGATTTGGTTGCAAGTGGGTCGATAATAATAATGGCGTTCGGATGATGAGTCAGGATTCTTGCTGTCGATTTAATAGGGTGGGAAACAAGACGAGCCTTTTATTTAGCGCGCAAGCTCAACAGTTTTTATGTCACTGATCCTTCCTATGATAAATGGCCTGTTTCCTAATTCGACCAATAAAATAAGTGATGATAACATAATAATGAAGATGTTGGTAATTTGATCTTTTATTTGCAACATCACAACAACCACATGAAATTGATCAAGCGACGATGGTTTATATATTAGACTGATCAGAGAGAATTTGGATTAATCCATCGTTCGTATTGTAAATGGACAAACAAATGTGAATCCCACCAGGAAAAAGAAGAAAGGGCATCTTAAATGTTTTATATAAGCCATGCAAGTAATCTGAACTTGAGTTAATGTAAAATAGCATGTTTGAACATGTTTAATTGTTTTATATAAGCAGCCATGTATTTGATTTTCTGATTAATTTATTTTCTGCTTATATTTAGCTTGATTTGAGTGTTTTATACTAAGTTCATGTAATTTAATATAAACTAGTAATTTACATGAAATGAACTGAATTGAAAAAGAGCCTTAAATATAAAAATAAAACAATGAGGCCTTTTACAGCGCTTATTTGAATAAGCGATGTAAAAGACCCTTTTAAAATTAAAATAAAGAGGCCTTTTCAGCGCTTTTTTAAATAAGCGCTGTAAAAGGCTTTAAAAATAACATTCATATAACATAATAAAACAAGGAGGTCTTTTACAACGCTTATTGGGAAAAGCGCTGTAAAAGAGCATTTTAAAAAATTAAATAAAGACGCCTTTTAGAGCGCTTTTCAAACAAGCGTTGTAAAAGGCTTATAAAAAAGCGTTGTAAAAGGGTTTTATATATAACAGTAACCGCTTAAGTTTCCTCTTCATTATGTAAAGCTCACTATCATCTCAACCTTCATCGTCTTCTCTTCTTTGCAAACTCTATCAACCGTCATTACGAACCTATTTCCACGATCATCTCCTTCATTCGAACCTTATTCCATCCCAGATCATCTCTCATACCCATTGCACACAATATATTTCATTGAAATACGTAACCCTCATACGTACTTTCTTCAACCCCGTATTTCGGAACCATATTTCTGCGAGCTTTTTGCGAACCCTCTTTCTTCACATTTCCATCTTCTTCGAACCCTCATATTCAGAGTATGACTGTTATTAATTTTTGTGTAATCCTATTAAACTGCAGTTGAGCTTGTTTAAGATATACTGATACTGATATGTTGTACTTAGAATAATGCATTGTTGAACTGTTGATGTGATACTAAACTGCATGTTGAACTGTTGAGTTAAATGATACAAACAAAGATTAGAATGTCAAAATGAAGAAGTTGGACACCACTAAGACTTATGAAAATGAAGTCAAACGTGGTGCAACTATAATGCAAAAAGTCATTAAAGCAAGGAGCAATGACATCAAGTTTGAGGTTATACTATACTATACTCTATTTGTTGTGTATTTTTTATCTTTTTTTAATAGCATGTACTTACTATATGAGTTTATTAGGTTGGCTGGAATGAGAGTGATCAGACAATTTACCCCAACAGCTCAATGTTTCTAAGTTACATTGGGGCTGTTGTTCGACAAAATATCCCAATTACGATTGATGATTGGAGAGATAAGGCGTTGAAGGATGCCAAAGATATACTATGGAATGACATTCAAGTAACTTTTTTGATCCACTCTTTTGTCATTTATAATTTTTTTCATTGAAATATTTTACTTATAATATTTTTCATTGCAGACTACTTTTGTTCTTGATGAAGGGAGAAAGAGTTATGTATTGAGAGTTGCTGGGAAAATCCACCGGGGATTTAGATCTGTTGGACTTTAGTCCTCTTAATCCTAATTTTGACATAATTAAGAAACATACATGTTCATACATCATTATGATAAATTCTAACATTTTAATTGAGCAAGAATTTCAGGAACCCACAACTCAACGCTACACACTTGAGACAAAGCTGGAACTCAAGAAATCAACAAAAGTTGAACATTCACTGAGTAAATCGACTTGGAAACGATTTATAAAAAGGTTGTAAAGGAATCTAACTGTTTGTGGTTGTATAATCGATTTAGGCAATCGACTGGCACAATTAGAAATTTAAATGCCAATCAGTTGGCAACCTTTTTCAGGCTAATTGATTGGCGAATTGATTGTGCACATCACAAAATAAAACTGATGAAACAAATCGATTGGGAAATCGATTGAACATCACAATGACAATCCGTTTTCTAGGGTAATCGATTGGCAAATCGTATGCTTAGATAATATTTGAAAATAACTTGATCTTGACAAAACACAATCGATTGACAATCTATTGTGAAAAATTCATCATGTTAAGTGGTTTTAATCGATTGGGAAATTGATTGAACTAAACATCTGGTAAGAACTTTTCATGTAAATACTACCAAATCGATTGGCACTTCGATTAACATGAAAATAGCTAAGTCACTGTTTTGAATACAATCGATTGGCAAATCGATTGCAAAAAAACATTTTGAAATCACAGTGAACTTTAAGCTTGTGGCCACATCGATTCTGTGTATTTGTAAATCGATTATGAGACTTAGTAAATCGATTAAGTAATCGATTGGTGTGATTTTTATTGAAACAAAACACCTAACATCGATTATGCAATCGATGCATATAAGTCTGAACATAATTTACTGAAAAGAGTTTTTAAAAGAATCGATTGGTTTGTATAGTTTCAAGATTCAAGAAAAACAAGACTCGCGATAATCGATTGGCAAATCGATTAGACCTGTTTTATAACTTTAATGAATCGATTGATAAATCGATTGATTAGTTGTTTTTCAGAAACTATATAAACTGTTTTCAATCATTCTCTCAATCAATACAAGTAAACACATGAAAAACATTTTGATATACTTCAGAACACTGAAGAAACTCTTAAGAACATTTTTTTAATATTCCGATATTGCTTTTCCAGATCAAAGCAAAAAGATTATCCATATCATTGAGAGAGCTGAAAAAGTAATCTTGAGAAAAGACAATGTTTCCATAAACAATCATTGAAAATAACCAGATTCTGTGAGAGATACATTGATCAAAGATGAAAGACCACTTTTGTACTTCTTTTATTTTTGCTTGTAATAAATTCTTTCGTAAGAAACGACTGCGAAAAGTCCAGCTAGAACTGGTGGCGATCTTCTGGGTGAGAGGCTCATCAAGAAGGAGCTTGACTTGATCTTGTGTGAGTCTGCTAGTGACTGCAAGGATCAAGGGGTTAAAGCAATAGGAAAGAAGATGTGTTAGATAGATTAGGTTTCGAGGAAACTTGGACAATCTGTAAACAAGTCACAATTCTTTCTATTGGAGAAAAAGCTGACATCCAGTTGGATTATCAGGACTGGATGTAGGTTGTCTTATTGACAACTGAACCAGGATAAACCTTGGTGCATTCTAT
>PGWS01030610.1:0-15732 GCA_002896235.1 Cicer reticulatum
TCACGAAAATAAAAGATATTAATATAAATAAGATAAATATTAGACCTACAAATCAACTTGTATGTTACATATGAAGATCAATAAAAAATTATATACCTGTCGCGCAGCTTGGATTATGTCATTCACATCTTCCAGAAAAACGATTTTGAATCAAGGTCATAACATTTCCCAATAAATTTTGTCTTCACCTACAAGCAATAAAAGTAAAATAAAAATACTATTCGAATGTTAAAAATAAATAAAATATAATTTTACTGAAAATTTATTAAAAGCAAAACTAAATACCTTTTTCATTATCTTCATTGTTGTTTGAACTAGGAGAATTCAAATTATTAGGAGCACTAGAAGCATCGGGAATCTATCACGAAAATAAAAGATATTAAATATAAATAAATAAATATTAGACCTACAAATCAACTTGTATGTTACATATGAAGATCAATAAAAAATTATATACCTGTCGCGCAACTTGATTATGTCATTCACATCTTCTCCAGATAAACGATTTTGAATCAAGGTCATAACATTTGCCAATAAATTTTCCATATGTTTAACTTTATCACGTAACTCTTCATTTTCAGACATAGAAACTTTTGATTTTTTGGATTTAGGAAACTTGCCCATACATCGCACATGTCCCCTTCTTAGAAGGTCCTTGTACTTGAGAAAATAAAATCATACTTCCAAGACACAGAACCTTGTGTGTTTTGGAGTGATTGAGATGTTCCAACCTCATTACTATATCTGCTCAATTCTTCCTGAAATATAAATGAATTCATAACAAAATTCAGAACTTGAGTAACATATTATAAAACATCAACAAGTCCTTACAATATTATAACAGATTACAAAATTCAGCACTTGAGTAGCAAATTATAAAACAGTAACATTGAGTCCTTCCAATATTATAACAACTAGTAGATGACAAAATTCAGAACTTGAGCAACATATTATAAACATCAACAAGTCCTTACAATATTATAAAAGATTACAAAAATTCAACACATTGACAATTGACCCATCTTTACGAGTACGAGTTTCAACATAAATCTCTTCACGTCTAGGTACCACTCCTTTGCTCTTTTTTATCTAAACTCAAACAAACAAGTTAAATGTATTTTATTTTTTAATTACAATTCACCCCATGAAAAGTACAAATCGAAACAAACCTTTTCATCAATAAATTTTGGGAGACTTTTTGTACCCATACAATGAACATCTTCAAACTTTGCACGATTTTGTCTATTAATTTGACTTATTTTCTGTATTTCATACAAGAAATGTTATTCAACATAATGAACCAGTTAATAATTATTTGAGACATAATAGCATTTATGACTTACTTGTCCTTCATTAAAAAACCAACGATGAACCAAATCACGATATTGATTTGGGTCAACCCTATCATCAGGTATTGCAGTTGCAACTTCATCTTCTGTCTTACTTGGATCATATGCCTTTGACTTTAAATCACTTTTCCATTGCCTCCACTTCTCATTCAACTCAAATTTTATCATTTCTCTTGTTGAGTCATTTATTGGAGGAACAAACTCAAATTTGCTCTACATAACGAGAGATATTAAAAATAAAAAATAAAAAAAGAAGTTATATTACAAATCTATTAATATCTCTATTAACTCAATGTACAATAATAATACCTCTATCAATTTCAACATTTCTTCTTTGAAACTCGTTGGCATATCTTTCCATGAATTGTAGCTGATTGGAGCATATTGATGTCTTCTAACCACACTACCTATAAAACGAGTCAGAGTTGTTGCTTCATTCCCAATGGGCCGACCGTGGTTGTCCAAACGAACAATTATGACATAACCATCTTCCATCTCCCATACATCTAGCATTCTTGTTGGACCTCTAACCCGTTTAGGTTCTACATCTACAAGTAAACAAAAGTCGTAAAAGCATAAATCACTATGTTTACATAAATAAAGTATAACAAATGAAATGATATAAAATTTATACTTTTTTCAATTGGTTCTTCTCCAGCTTCTATGTCAGAAGGAATAGAGTGAGATTCTATAGACTCATGTATGACATCTTCTGCAACATTACTTTCTTGCATGTTGGTTGAGTTTGTATGAGTAGGAACATTTTGTATTCCTTCCTTATCATTTGTCCGATTCCTAATGTTTAACTTTTTTCTTCGTGCCATTGCTGCTCCAAATAAAAAAATATATATATTTTTGAAATAATCTCAAATAAGTATTATAACACATTAACAAAAAATTGGACAAACATAAATGAACATGGCATAAAATTCACGTCTAAAACATTAACTCAAGGTGCACACCTAAAACATAATCTCCCATTCCTCATCCTCTTCATTTTCATTATCACCAAGATTATCAACATCCACAACAACTTCAAAGAAATCATTATCATCCTCAACTTCAACTCTAACTAAATCAATAACATTACGAGTATCTTCACTTGTATCATGCATTATTTGCTCAGGAATTTCTTCAACTTTGTTAGATTCTTCATCCCCCATATCATAGATATCCCTAACCTTTGCATTCAGAACAACAGGTCAGTCCTTGTTTCTCTCATCATATACATAAAACACCTTTTTAGCTTGTGATGCAAAAACAAAAGGGTCATCACAAATATTTTTTCCAGTATGTTCTAAAAATTTGAAATTCACAAGTGTCAGTCCAAACTTGTCTTTCTTGACACCTCTCTTAATATCAACCCAATTACATTTGAATAGAACAACCTTGTACTTGCCAGAATAATCTAACTGAATTATATTAGTTAATTGTCCAAAGTAATCAATTTCATCTTTTGAAGTCTTAGTCTTTACAACTACTCCACTATTTTGTGTTTTCAGATGTCTCTCTCTCTTCTTTGTGTGAAACTTGAAACCATTAATTGCATAACCAGTGTATCTTCTCACTACCTCAGATGGCCACGAGCTAACCATCTAAGTTCATGAGTTACTTGTGGACTCATTTGTTCATCCAAACGCTGAATCTAAAATATTACATGAAATAAGTAAGTTGAAAATCATTAAACATTAAAATAATACAACTCATTAAAATATGCTCACCCTTTGTTGAAACCACTCAATAAATTTTTGACCATGTTGTTTATCAATTTCAAGCTGTGACAATCGTTGCGGCCGAGACTGTCTTTTAAGAACTGTAATATGTTCTCTAAAATAATAATAATGAAGTTAAAAATGTTCTACAAAATATAAATTAGTATAAAAATTAAATATGATTTGGTGTCTTACTCTATAAATGGAGCAACTGCGTCACAATTAGAAAGCACATATCTATGTGCTTGTGCTAACTCTTTTTGTCTAGTTTAGTTTTACTCACTCTCTTTCGCTTCCATATTTGTAATTTTTGTGGTCTTTTACCCCCCCAATGGTCTTCCAATAGGATGTAAGAATGTCACATTATCTGACAATGTAGAATCAATTTTATCATCATTCCTTCTAGGTCTATTAAACCTTGTTTCAACCCCAGATAGATATTGCGAACAAAACGTCAAACATTCATTGGCCAAATAACCTTCTGCAATTGATCCTTCTGGATATGCTTTATTACGTACAAAGGATTTAAGAGTCAAAAGAAACCTGAAATTTAATTTATTTTAGATATCTATGCCTTTTTCATTAAGCAGATTGTTAATAATAAAAGATGCATACCTCTCAATAGGATACCTCCGTCTATATTGTACCGGTCCAGCAACCTTGGCTTCATATGCCAAATGTTTCCAATTGACAAAGTGTCACCGCAATTTGAGACTCCAATTGTTCTAGAAATTCCACATTAAGTACCTTAGAACAAATTTGCTTGAAGAAATTGCAAAAATCAATCAAAACTGAAGTGACTTTATCTGGCAATGTACCCCTTAATGCAATTGGAATAAGCTCTTGCATCAAAACATGACAATCATAACTTTTTAAGCCAAATATTTTGTGTTGCTTGATATGCACACAGCGTGGGATGCTTGATGAGCATTCATCTGGAGTTTTTACATTCTTAAGGATGCTCAAAAAAGCATCCTTTTCTTTGTTAGTCATTTG
Source organism: Cicer reticulatum (assembly GCA_002896235.1). Classification (NCBI taxonomy): domain Eukaryota; kingdom Viridiplantae; phylum Streptophyta; class Magnoliopsida; order Fabales; family Fabaceae; genus Cicer; species Cicer reticulatum. The sequence continues at coordinate 4,058 of PGWS01030610.1, forward strand.
ATAGCATGCTCTTGGCAAAAACATTATACTACTTTTAGGGTTCGGTTGTGGGTGAAGCATATTCTTATGCCCATATCTACAAGGTCAGCTCGCGCCTTATAATTATCTTTGGACTTTCCTTCTTGGTTTAACAATGTACTTATGATGTTATCACATACATTTTTTTCAATGTGCATCACATCAAGATTGTGACGCAATACATTATATTGCCAATAAGGCAGTGTGAAGAAAATACTCTTCTTTTTCCAAGGTTGTGCCCCATTCGCTAGACCTTCTTCTCTAGATTCATCCATTTGCCTTAAAATACCACTTCCATCAATTCTTCTAGGAGGATTCCTTAACTCCGTGTTCCATCAAAATCTCTACTATTTAACCTCCATTTATGGTTTGGAGCTAACCAACGACGATGACACATGTAACGACGATGACCTCCATTTACCATGACGTAACCATTGTGAGGTTGTTTCAATACCACAACAAGGACATGCATACTGACCTTTAGTACTCCATCCAGACAGGTTAGCATATGCTGGAAAATCATTAATAGTCCACATTATAACAACATGAAGTTGAAATGTCTCTTTCTTATAGGCATCAAATGTTTCAATTCCATTTTCCCATAAGTCTTGCAACTCTTGTACTAATGGTTGTAGGTAAACATCAATGTTATTTCCGGGACCTTTAGGACCAGGAATTAGTAGTGATAACATGAAGAATGATTGTTTCATGCACATCCAAGGAGGAAGATTATATGGAATTACCATAACAGGCCAAGTGCTATGAGTAATACTCATAGTCTTGAAAGGATTGAACCCATCAGAAGCCACTCCTAATCGAACATTACGAGGATCTGAAGAAAATATTGGATATCGAGCATCAAACTCTTTCCAAGCAAGAGAGTCAGCAGGATGCCTAAGAAGACCATCATTCAATCGACCCTCATGGTGCCATCTCATCGACTCAGCAACTTTGGAGGACATGAACAACCTCTGCAGTCTTGGCTTCAATGGGAACCATCGAAGAATTTTTGCTGGTAAATTCTTTCGCTTTTGAGAGGTCTCCATCCCATTAGTTTGTACATCTTCATCTTTTAGTTTCCACCTTGACGTACCACACTTTGGACATACTTGATCATTTATATATCTATCCCAATAGAGTATGCAATCATTAGGACAAGCATGAATCTTCTCATACCCCAATCCTAACCCTAAAATTATCTTCTTAGTTTCATAGTATGACTTTGGCAAACTATTTTCTTCTGGTAAAACATCTCTGAGTAAATCTAACAACATAGAAAATGATTTGTCACTCCATCCATGAAGACACTTTAAATGATACAAATGTATGATAAATGATAGCTTGCTATACTTCCTACAGTTTGGATAGAGCATTTGTTCATTCTCCCTCACAAATTGGTAAAACTTAGATGTTTCTCCGACATCTGGATTCCTTCCACCTTCACCACAAAGTGGCTCTTTTGTAGAATCAATTACAAAAATATCATTAATTAATCCATCCATGTCATGCTCCATTTCTACACGTTCAGTTGTGGTGTTTGAAGTTGTAGGCTTCTCACCATGAAATACCCATCGCCTATAACCTCTAAGAAATCCACGTCGTGGATTAGTTAAGTGTTCGTAAACAATTCTACGGGAATGTGAGTGACAATTGGCACAAATTGTACAAGGGCACATTATTTTTCCATTGATTTCTGAATTTTGAAAAGCAAATTCAAGAAATTCATTAACCCCTTAAATATATTCTACACTTTGTTTTGATTCATCATCCATCCACTCTCTATGCGCCATTTGAAAAAAATGTTCAACAAAAACTAAAAGAAACGAAATAAACAAGAAAGGAAAATCAAAATAAAACAAACCAGAGCAAACATCAAAGCAAAGGGAATATATATGAGCTGAAATTTGTGTGCCTTAATTTGAATAAAACATATTCAAACTTAATTAGAATAAATTCGCCATGAAGCAAAAAAATATATATATAGTTGACTAGAAGATATAATGCATAAAGAGGAGTTAAAAGAAAGATTAATTTTAAAAAGAAAGCAGAAAAAATGCATGTTTGTCTTTTATAAAGAAAGAAAAGATAGCAATAAAATAGTATAATGAAAAATTGTAGAAAGTATAATGGAATATTGCAAAAAACTAATGATGAGTTGCAAGACGCTCGCAAAAAAATTAATTTGTGTATGCATCTTTCTCAGCACATAAAATGTCAATATTATGATTTTAATATGTCTTAAGCCATCAGCTAATCTAATGGTCTGAAAATCAACTTTAATTTGGAATGTCTTCTGTAACTAATCTTTTACAAAACCAGAATAGATTGTTTTATTTTTATATATATAGTTCACAGAATTACAAATTTTAAGTTCACAGAATTACAAATTACAATTTTATATATAGTTCACAGAATATATATAGCATCCTATTCTGAGAATTTTATATAAAACCAAAAATAGCATCCTATTCTGAGAATCATGCAAATTTTAAAAACAAAAATAGCATCAAATTACAAATTTATATAAAACCAAAAATATATATAGTTCACAGAATTACAAATTTTAAATGTAGCATCCTATTATGGAATCATGCAGTTGCTTGTCTCAACTGTCTATTTGCTATCCATTTGTTTGAATCAAAAGATGATGATTTTAATCATAATAATATTTTGCCATATTTTAATTCATTGTTGTTTTATTTAAATAATCTGTTTTCCTGTTCACAGTGGATTGGCTGCCCAAAGAACAGACGAGCCTTTATTTATGTGAAAAGGATGGGGGATTTTTAAAGAAAATTGCAATATTCTCATTTATATTGAAGAAAATTGGGGCTTTTTAAGCAAAACACAAAACTGCAGAAAAATTGCAAAGAAAATTGGGGATTTTTAAGAAAAATTGCAAAAACCTACATACCTTGATACAAGATTGTAGCGGTGGCAACGGTGAGGTTGCGGCGGTGCGTTAGGTTGCGGCGGCGGTGCGTTTAGGTTGCTCGTTGAAGGTTGCAGCGGCGGGTGGCGTTTAGGTTGCAGCGGCGGCGGCGGTGAGGTTGCGGCGGTGTGTTTAGGTTGCTCGTTGAAGGTTGCAGCGGCGGTGAGGTTGCAGCGGTGCGTTTAGGGGTTTGCAGGAGAGAAAGGTAAGTTGAAGCAGCGCAACTTGTAAAAGAGGATTTAGGTATTTGGCAGGAGGAACTCAGAGTTTTGAGGCGGGACTGAATTTTTTATTTATTTTGGGGTATACCAACTATTTAACTTTGTCACTAAATACCTATCTCTAAATACCTCTCTATACCTAGGACTTCTTCTTTAGTGGTTGTTGGTATATTATATCTATACCTAAGACATTTATATGTGTTACTAAAACAACCGTTGGTATATGGCAAATTTCTTGTAGTGTATACACTGGTTTATATTAAAATAAAACAACTAAGAAGCATATATTGTATTTTTAAAATTTATTATGTAAACCGTCAAACATTTTGACAAGGACCAATTTGAATGATAAATATCGATCATGTTGATGTTATTCATTAAAGTTGCTTTGGTTCAACGTAACATCGCCCATGTTCAATTAAGAGTCAAAATATCAAAAGTCGTAACCATGCATGAGGACAAACAATCCCGAAGGAAACATGTCTGATTCACGAAGACAATAACATATTCAAACTAATTACCAAATGTTCAATAATGTAGTGACAAGTTTTACAATATCAAATTATGATGATCAAGGAACAAACTCATGCATGTGCTTTGCTTGATATAGAAAATGCCTACCCAATAAATCAACACAACTATTACATTCAAATAGCAACAATTAAATCAAATAAGAGAATGCAATTGAAAATGGTGGAGATTGTGAAAGATATTACCAAAATATATATATATTTAGAATGATATAATTAACTCAGTTATTTGATATATACTTCCATTGATGGAAAAACAAATGGTGTTGCCTATAGTTTAGTGGTTAAGTATAATTGATGTTATTCTATAATTGATGTTATTCATTGTGCGCGGATTTCCTTCACATAGTGATACGAGTGACTGTATAAATAAATAGAGACACTACAGTGACATGAGTGACTCTATACGAATTTCAGGTTCGCATGAGTCAAAATTCTGTCAAAAATATTTCATAGTTATTTTTCTTCTCTCTAGTTTACGAGAATAAATGAAAGATTTTATTATGTAAACTATCATTAATCGATAGGCTTGATGTGAATGTGCAATTCACTTCTAGGATTTCAAAGTATCTTGAAGACGATTTTCTATCAGAAATATTTCATGGTTATTAATTATTTTCTTTTGTATACGAGAGTAAATAAAAAAATTTTAATCTGTAAACTATCATTGATCAATAGACTTGATGTGAATGTGCAATTCACTTCAAAGATTCTAAAGTATTATAGAGTGGATATTGAGTTATGGTGCAAACCTTTTTGAGAATAGAATATTTGTAAATTAATAATTGATGTTTTATTACAAGGATATATTATGGCATATGATCATGGTAGCTATCATGTGAGCAGGAGAGGCATCTAATTGGTATACGGGACGAGGTACTTTGCTTTTCTTGTTTTTATGTCCAAAGTAATGTATGCTATTGAATTCATTCTTTGCTTTAGTATGATGGGGCAACCCACGGTTAAGATTAAAATGGTCATGCCCACTTGCTCTATTGGCTTGTATTACTAAAGAAGAGACAAGAGTCCTAAAGTTGTGTAGAATTCAGGATAAGATATTTTCACTACTGTTGTCTAGTCGTACATCGCACCAATGTAAGTTATGCTATGAAAGAATTCATTTTTAAAAAGTCTTAGTGGATACAATTTGGCAAAGAGTAAAAACTTTGGAGATTAGACCTTGAAGTAGCCCATTTTGAGGAAAGAGAGATAAATTCCTTCCATATTGATCATGGTTCTAACTATATATAAAACCAAAATTTCTTCTATATGTCAAGTGTAACATGTTTTTTAGATTTTGTAAAATAAAGATCAACTCCCATTTTATGCCATTTCGTTTCTGCACGGATTTCTGCGTCCATGCCAATTAAATACGCAATTTTCTCCATTTCTACACATTTATGTCAATATTACCATTGGATATTGTTTGATCACCTTCTGCCTATTCGATAAGCATCCTTCTGATGCTAATTATCCTTTTGCTATGTGTAGCGTGGACATTATTTCGATGAACAAAATGTTACCTAACGCTCTACTACTCTATGAGGCTGAATCGTAGGATCAAACGAAGTTAGAAGTTTAATATGAATAAGGATGTTGCATGTTTTTAACTATCCAAGTGGTAACAATTTCAGAAATTGTACTAATAGTTGAAAGTAATATTGAAACAGTAATACAGAGTATCAAACTAAAGAGATTGTGTTGAAAGTATTGAATTTTATAATAATAAAGTGTTGGAAAATGTTGTCGACCAACTTGGAAGTCATGAAAGTGTCCATCAATTATATAAGTCAAAACAATCACGATCATGATGATGTAATAATATCATTATAAAAATTAATTAAGTATCCAAACTATTGGAAATTTCACTTGACGGTGGTTCACGAGTTATGCATATGAAAGACCATAACTTAATGGTAGTGGCTCATAATTATGTATATTGAAGAGGTCATAGCTTTCATGTACATTATGATAGCGACATAATATTTATCGAATCTCTATAAATAGGTTAGTGGGTCCCTAACCTTCTTGCCTAATTTTTCTATATACACCTACTATAGTGGGAGAGAAAAGCTTGGAAGAACCACTAAAATAGAAACTTGAAGCTTTTTCTCTTGGCTAAGGTAATTATTTTAAGGGTCAAATTTAATATGTATTTGGTGACTAATATTTTTGTTTATCTTTCTCTTTGAAACAATGGCTAGAGTAATTATTTTAAGGGTCAAATTTAATCCACATAGATGACTAATAATTATGTTTTATTTTCAAAAAAAGTAAGATATGTTAGAAATTTTTTTACACACTAAACCCTTAAATCATATACCACAATCACTATCTACATACTTGTCTCAGGTGATAAACACAACAATATTATATATATGTGATGTGTGTAGACACATTATCCTTAAATATTTATTTGCTTAAGACAAAAGTCTCTGGTAATTCAACAGACTATACTCTCAGTAAAATAGAGGTCTCAAAATAACGAAAAATATAATACATGGTATATCAAGAAAAATATTTTAATTGTAGTTTTGATCCTTTTATTTTTACCAATTTACGAAATTCATTTTTCTATTTAAAGTCGACAATTTTGGGGTTCATCTCTCATATTTTTAACTAAATAATAATAATTTTTACGTATTTAAATAACGTGAGATACAGTTATATGATATAGAACCATCTAGATGCATTATTATTCATATATCATTTGATTAAATTACAAATATAAGAATTTTTTACGGTGTTTCATTCCGATTTTATGAGTGTTTATCATTCAACATCAATGTATCATATGACACGTTATTTAAAGCACATAACATCACTATATTTTTAGTTAAAAAATCAAACATGGAGATCAAAACTGTCGACTTCTAAAACAGGGAACCAATTTCGTGAATCAATAAAATAGAAGAATAAAATTGAAATTTAGCCTTTTAATTTATATTTCGTTAACAAGCGTAATGATTAACATCAATTAGACTGAACCAGTGACCAAAAGCAACAATATTTAGTTTTCCGTCAATGAAAATATATATCAACTATAATTAAGTTAATTATATCATTCCAAATAATATATATATATATAAACATGGGATCAAACTGTCGACTTCTAAATATGGACAAACTTTGTGAATCAATAAAAATAGAAGAAATTAAAATTGCAATTATAGCCTTTTAATTTATATCCGCTAACAAGCGTAATGATTAACATCAATTAGACTGAACCAGTAGACCAAAAGCAACAATATTTAGTTTTCCATCAATGAAAATATATATCAAATAATAAGTTAATTATATCATTCCAATATATATATATATATATTAATATATATATATATATATATATATATATATATATAATATATGAAGCTCTCTCACAATCCCCACCGTTTTTTAAATATTTCTAAATCCATTATTCTTCTATAAATCTCGTGCTTTAAGATTAGGTATCTTACAATTTGACCATTACTTACTTAAATTATATTTTCACTCATCCTCCTAATAAATTGGTAGACAAACTTTAAATCAGTCATTCATTAGAACAAATATCATAAACTCATACATGAAATCTCGGTACAATTGATTGAATTATAAAGATGACACATTTATTCTGTAAACTATCATTGATCGATAGGCTTGATGTGAATATCCAATTCATTTAAATGATTCCAAAGTATCATGAAGAGAATTCGCTAATTAACCCATTTACATTCAATATATAAATAGATTGTTGGGATAAATCGAATCTAAAAATTGTTGAATTTTTTTTGGGTTATGCTACAAAACTTTTTTAGAATAAATATCTGTAGATTAATAATTGATGCATTATTATAAAGATATATTATTGCATATGATCATGGTAGCTATCATGTGAGCAGGAGAGGCATCTAATTGGTATACGGGATGAGGTACCTTTGCTTTTCTTGTTTTGTATGATCAAATTAATGTATGCTATTGAATTCACTCTTTGCTTTAGTATGATGGGGCAACCCACGGTTTAGAGTAAAATGGTCATATGCCCACTTGCTTTGTTGCTTGTATTACTAAAGAAGAGACAAGAGTCCTAAAGTTATGTACGATTCCAGGATAAGATATTCCAACTACCTCTTGTCTAGTTGTACATCGCACCAATGTAAGTTATGATATCAAAGCATCCGTTATGAAAAGTCTTAGGGGATACGATTTGGCAAGACTAAAAACTTTGAGATTAGACCATGAGTAGCCACTTGTTAGGGAAAGAGGGATAAAATTCCCTTTCATATCGAATCATGGTTCTAACTATAAACCTAAAATTTTCTTCTATATGTGTCAAGTGTGACTAAAAATTTCACATTAAAATGAAAAAGTAAGTGTAGAACACTATTGTGTGGTTGTTCAAAACTCATTGTGATAATTGTATATTCATACTTTCATATTTTTGCAACAATGACCAAAGGTAATTATTTTAAGGGTCAAATTTAATATGTATTTGGTGACTAATATTTTTGTTTCTCTTTCTCTTTGCAACAATGGCTAAAGGTAATTATTTTAAAGGTCAAATTTAATCTGCATTAGATGCTAATTTTATATTTTATTTTCAAAAAAGTAAAGATACACTACGCCAAAAATGTCATTTAATAGCGCTCTTTTACATTGCTTACTAAATACAGCGCTGTTTAAATATATTTTAAAATAAACGGAGCTATCAACAACGTTTTTTTGACAAGGCTGTGAAAAAAGCACTGTTGTAGGTCATATAGCATTTGCGCATAATGTTATAAAGCTTTATATCAACGCATTTTCTAACAAGTGCTGTTAACGAAGCGCTTTAAACTATTATTTTACAACCTTTTTTTCACAAGCGCTGTAAAAGACATGCGCTTTTCATAATTTAACTACCTATACAGCCGTTTTTCACAGCGCTGTAAGACATGCGCTTCAAATAATTTAACTACCTATTACAGCGCTTTTTTTCACAAAGCGCTGTAAAGACATGCGCTTCAAATAATTTAACTACCTATACAGCGCAGCTTTCACAAGCGATTGAAAAGACATGTGCTTCAATCAATTTACTACCTATTACAGCGCTTTTTGCACAAGCGCTGTAAAAGACATGCGCTTTCAAATAAATATCATTTACTTTTAATTAAATAAAATTCAATTTAAAAACAAATTTTACGAAACCCTCATCACCTCCTACTCTAGGAACCCTCATATCCTCTATGTACTGTGCGCCATCTACGTTGTCTCGAGTTTTTTTACTTTGTTTTTGTCAAAAAATCTCTAGATTTTTTAATAATTGAAAACTAATAAATTTTATATATATTTTATTTGAAATTTGTTGATCTGTCTGTTTTGGAAAGCTTTTCTGATTTGAAATTGTTATTAGAAGCTTATTATTTTTGAAACTTGTTTGATATGTTTTGAAAGCTTATTATTTTGTAACTGCATTTATATACGGTCGTATAATATGGATAGGAAATGGATGTCTGCCAATCGATTGTCAAAGAGTATGAAATTAGAGTGAAGGAGTTTGTTGAGTTTTGCAGTGAAGAAGGCAAAAGATCCAAATAGAGTCGTTTGTCTTGTTTAAAATGTTGTTTTGGAAAACGTGTTAGAGAAGATGAATTAGAAGGACATCTAGTATGTATGGAATTGATCAAAGCTACACATGTTGGATAAGACATGGTGAGAAAAAAAAAAAGGAAACATTAATTTTGAGAATGGTTCGATATATGCTTCAACTAACTTCGATACAGATACATATGAGCCGGACCGAGTTGATGAGATCGCAAAAGCAGTTGAAGAAGATCTTCGAGATTGTCCTAAAATGTTTGAAAGTTTGTTGAGTGATGCAGAGAAACCATTATATAATGGTTGTACTAATTCACAAGACTTGTCGGCGATATTAAAGTTGTACAACTTAAAAGCGAGTAATGGATGGTCTGATAAAAGCTTCACATAATTATTAACACTCATAAAAGATATGTTGCCAGATGATAATGAACATCCAAGTCGAACCTACGAAGCTAATGGATTTTGTGTTCTATTGGCATGAGTTACGAAAGGATTCATGCGTGTCCTAACGATTGCATTTTATTTCGAAACAAATATGAATTTCTTAATGCGTGTCCAAATGCATGTCTCTCGATATAAGAAGAAATAATCTACTCCAGCAAAAGTCATGTGGTATTTTCCTATAATACCAAGATTTAGGCGCATGTATCCGCAGTGAAGAAGATTCAAAACACTTAGACATGACATGCAGATGAAAAGAATTAGAGATGGAATATTTCGACACCCTGCAGATTCCCCATAATGGGCAAAATTGATCACGAGTATCCTGTATTCGGGGATAGAGTCAAGAAATATAAAATTGCACTTTCTACTGATGGAATGATCCACATGGTCTTCAAAGCATCTCACACAACATGGTGGCCTGTGATTTTTGTAATATATAACCTACCTCCATGGTTATGTATGAAGCGTAGTTTTATGACGTTGTCTCTGTTAATTTCTGGACCCAAACAACTGGGGAATGATATCGACGTATACTTAACACCTTTAATTGAAGATTAAAACTTATGTGGGAGACAAGTGTGGAAGTTACGATGGGTATAAGAAAGAATGTTTCAATTTGAGGGCTATGTTGTTCGACACAATTATGATTTCAGCATATGGTAATTTATTCAGGAATAGCATTAAGGTCAGTTGTGCATGTCCTATATGTGGAAAGAGAGTAACAAATTGGATGCGGTTGAAACATTGTAAGGAAGAATGTGTTCTTGGACATCGTAGATTTTTACCTTTTTATGTCATGCATATCGTGGGTGGAGAAATGCATTCATGGATAAACAGAGGAAGGTAAAGCTCCTTTTAACACCGGACTGGATATCAATACTTGAAAAAGTACAAGTTTGACCAATAAATTTGAAAACCTTTTTGCGGGAGAGCTGGTCAAAAACTGGTGGAGAAAAGTAAATTTTCTTTGAATTGCCATATTAGAAGTCATTGTATATAGACTTTCCTCGATGTGATGGCATATTGAAAAAAATGTATTTGATAGTGTTATTGGTACGTTACTCAATGTTCCAGGAAAGTCTAAAGATGGCATCAACGCAAGATTGGACTTGGTCGATATGGGAATAAGAAATGAATTGGGTCCCGTAAAGAAAGGAAATCGCACATATCTACCTCCAGCCGCTCATACTCTATCTAGAAAGGAAAAAATTGTTTTATGTAAATTTCTACACGAAGTTAAAGTTCCAGAAGGATACTCTTCAAACATTAAAAATTTGGTTTGTATGAAAGACCTCAAGTTAAAAGGTTTGAAGACCCATGATTGTCATATTATAATGGAGCATTTGCTACCAATAGGTATACGTTCCATTTTACCTGAAAAAGTTCGACTAGCCTTAACTAGATTATGTTTCTTCTTCAGGGAAATTTGTAGTAAAGTGATCGACCCTCAGAAATTACCGACATTGCAGAGGGAATTGTTGTTACTTTGTGTGAGCTTGAAATGTATTTCCCACCATCGTTTTTTGATATAATGGTTCACCTTACTGTTCATTTGGTTAAGGAGACACAACTTTGTGGGCCAGCTTATATGAGATGGATGTATCCGATAGAACGATATATGAAAATATTAAAAGGGTACGTAAAAAGTAGAAGTCGACCAGAAGGTTGTATTGCTGAACGGTACATTGTTGAAGAGGCTGCTGAATTTTATACTGAATATCTGTCCAATGTTGAATCCATAGGACTTCCCATGTCTCGTCATTCGGGAAGAATATCAGGAGAAGGGATAATTGGAAGGAGACTACTGACTATATCAAGGGCAGAATGGGAGCAGGCACAATTGTATGTTCTGCACAATGCTGATGAGGTTCAACCAATGTTACAATACACATGGATCAGTTATCTCGTTTGAACATGAATAGGAATCAAAATTGGATAACTTGAGAGCACAATTGAAGTTTTATCACATGG
>PGWS01030613.1:0-13571 GCA_002896235.1 Cicer reticulatum
TTTTAGAACAAGATGATGTCTAGTCTTTGAAATGTGACGTGGAACCCATAACACAGTTATAAATTTAAAAGAAGAATGCTATAAAAGTCTCCTAGTCCTCGATTTCATCTCAACATTTCGGGCAATTTTTGTACCACCCGAAGAAAATGGACCGAAATTCGTATTTTCGAACAAGATGATAGTTGGTGGTTGAAATCTGACGCAGAACCCGAAACACTATTATATATATAGGAGAATAATGCTATAAGGGTCTCCCGGTCCTCGATTTCATCTGGACCTTTCGGGTGATTTTCGTACAACCCGACAAAAATGGACCAAAATCTGTATTTTCGGACCAGATGACAGATACTGTTTGAAATCAGACGTGGATTATGAAACACTGTTATATATTTAGGAGAAGAATGCTTTAAGGGTCTCACGGTCCTCGATTTCTTATGGGCTTTTTGGGCGATTTTCGTAGCACCCGACAAAAATGGAACGAAATTCTTATTTTCGAACAGGATGAAGGCTAGTGTTTGAAATCTGATTCGGAACCCGAAACACAGTTATAAATTTAGGAGAAGAATGATATAAGAGTCTCTTGGTCTTCGATTTCATCTAGACATTTCGGGCAATTTTCGTATCACCAGAACAAAATGGACCGAAATCCGTATTTTCGAACAAGATGATGGCTAGTGTTCAAAAACTGATGTGGCACGCGAAACACAATTATAAATTTAGAAATAGAATGTTATAAGGGTCTCTCCGTCCTAGATTTTATCTGGACATTTCTGGCAATTTTCGTACCCTTGACAAAAATGGACCAAAATATATATTTTTGGACCAGACGATGGCTAGTGTTTGAAATCTGACGGAGACCCCCAAACACTATTATATATTGAGGAGAAGAATGTTATAAAGGTAACTCGGTCATCGATTTCATCTCGACTTTTCGGGCTATTTTCGTAACACCTGACAAAAATGGACCAAAATCTGTATTTTCGAACAAGATGATGGTTAGTGTTTGAATTCTGACGCGGAACCCGTAACACATTTATAAATTTAGGAAAAAAATTCTATAAAAGTCACCTAGTCCTTGATTTCATCTCATTTCGGGCGATTTTCATACCTCTCGAAGAAAAGGGACTGAAATCCGTATTTTTGAACAAGATGATGGCTAGTGTTTAAAATCGGACGCCGAATCCGAAAAACGGGTATAAATTTAGGAAAAGAATGGTATAGAAGTCTCTTGGTCCTCGATTTCATCTGGACTTTTCGAGCGATTTTCATACCACCTGACTAAAATGGACCGAAATCCATATTTTCGAACAAGATGATGGCTAGTGTTTGAAATATGACCCGGAACTCGAAACACGGTTATAAATTTAGTAGAAGAATGCTATAAAAGTCTCTTGGTCCTCGATTTCATCTTCACATTTTGGGCGATTTTCGTACCACTCGACTAAAATGGACCGAAATCTGTATTTTCAGACCAGACGATGACTATTGTTTGACATTTGACGCGGAACCTGAAACACTATTATATATTTAGGAGAAGAATGCTATAAGGGTCTCCTAGTCTTGGATTTCATGTAGACTTTTCGGGTGATTTTCGCACCACCCGAAAAAAATAGACCAAAATCCGTAATTTCGAATAAGACAATGTGTAGTGTGTGAAATCTGATGCAAAACACGAAACACAGTTTTAAATTTAGGAGAAGAATGTTTTAAAAGTCTCCTGCTCCTCGATTTCATTTGGACATTTCGGGCGTTTTCGTACCACTTGACTAAAATGTACCGAAATCCGTATTTTAGAACAAGATGATGTCTAGTCTTTGAAATGTGACGTCGAACCCGTAACACAGTTATAAATTTAAAAGAAGAATGCTATAAAAGTCTCCTAGTCCTCGATTTCATCTCCACATTTCGGGCAATTTTCGTAACACCCGAAGAAAATAGACCGAAAATCATATTTTCGAATAAGATGATAGTTGGTGGTTGAAATCTGATGCAGAACCCGAAACACTATCATATATATAGGAGAAGAATGCTATAAGGGTCTCCCGGTCCTCGATTTCATCTGGAGTTTTCGGGCGATTTTCGTACAACCCGACAAAAATGGACAAAAATCTGTTTTTTCGGACAAGATGATGGATACTGTTTGAAATCTGACGTGGAACCTGAAACACTGTTATATATTTAGTAGAAGAATGCTTTAAGGGTCTCCAGGTCCTCGATTTCTTCTGGGCTTTTCGGGAGATTTCTTCTGGGCTTTTGAAATCTGATTTGGAACTTAAAACACAGTTATAAATTTAGGAGAAGAATGATATAAAAGTCTCCTGGTCTTCGATTTCATCTGGACATTTCGAGCAATTTTCGTACCTCCAAAACAAAATGCACCAAAATCCGTATTTTCGAACAAGATGATGGCTAGTGTTCGAATTCTGACGTGGAACGCGAAACACAATTATTAATTTAGAAATAGAATGTTATAAGGGTCTCTCCGTCCTCGATTTTATCTGGACCTTTCTGGCAATTTTCGTACTCTTGACAAAAATGGACCAAAATATATATTTTTGGACCAGATGATGGCTAGTGTTTGAAATCTGACGGAGAACCCGAAACACTATTATATATTTAGGAGAAGAATGTTATAAAGGTCACTCGGTCATCGATTTCATCTCGACTTTTCGGGCGATTTTCGTAACACCTGACAAAAATGGACCAAAATCTGTATTTTCGAACAAGATGACGGTTAGTGTTTGAATTCTGACGCGGAACCCGTTACATAGTTATAAATTTGGAGAAGAATTCTATAAAAGTCTCCTAGTCCTTGATTTCATCTGGACATTTCGGCGATTTTCATACCACCCGGAGAAAATGGACTGAAATCCGTATTTTCGAACAAGATGATGGCTAGTATTTGAAATCAGACGCCGAATCCGAAAACGGGTATAAATTTAGGAAAAGAATGGTATAAAAGTCTCTTGGTCCTCGATTTCATCTGGACTTTTCGAGCGATTTTCATACCACCTGACTAAAATGGACCGAAATCCATATTTTTGAACAAGATGATGGCTAGTGTTTGAAATATGACCCGGAACCCGAAACACGGTTATAAATTTAGTAGAAGAATGCTATAAAAGTCTCTTGGTCCTCGATTTCATCTGCACATTTTGGGCGATTTTCGTACCACTCGACTAAAATGGACCGAAATCTGTATTTTCGGACCAGACGATGGCTATTGTTTGACATTTGACGCGGAACCTGAAACACTATTATATATTTAGGAGAAGAATACTATAAGGGTCTCCTAGTCCTCGATTTCATCTCCACATTTCGGGCAATTTCCGTACCACCCGAAGAAAATTGACCGAAATTCGTATTTTTGAAAAAGATGATAATTGGTGGTTGAAATCTGACGCAGAACCAGAAAAACTATTATATAATTAGGAGAAGAATGCTATAAAGGTCTCCAAGTCCGCGATTTCATCTGGACTTTTCGGGCGATTTTTGTACAACCCAAGAAAAATGGACAAAAATCTGTATTTTCGGAACACACGACAGATAGTATTTGAAATTTGACGCGGAACCTAAAACACTGTTATATATTTAGGAGAAGAATTCTATAACGGTCTCTCGGTCCTTGTTATCATCTGGACTTTTTAGGTGATTTTCGTACCACCTTCCAAAAATGGACCGAAATCCGTATTTAGGAGAAGAATGCTATAAGGGTCTCCTGATCCTCGATTTCATCTGGACTTTTCAGGTGTTTGAACAAGATGATGGCTAGTGTTTGAAATCCGACGCAGAACCCGAAACACACTTATAAATTTAGGAGAAGAATGTTATAAATGTCTCCTGGTCCTCGATTTCATCTAGATATTTCAAGCAATTTTCATACCACCAGAAGAAAATGGACCGAAATTAGTATTTTCGGACCAGACGATGGATAGTGTTTGAAATCTGACGCGGAACCCAAAACATTGTTATATATATAGGAGAAAAATGCTATAAGGGTCTCCCGGTCCTCGATTTCATCTGGACTTTTCGGGTGATTTTCGTACCACTTGACAAAAATGGAGAAAAATCTGTATTTCCCAACAAGATGATGGCTAGTGTTTGAAATCTGATGCGGAACTCGAAACACTATTATATATTTAGAAGAAGAATGCTATAAGGGTCTCTCAGTCCAGGATTTCATATGGACTTTACGGGCGATTTTCGTATCCCTCGACACAAATAGACTGAAATCTGTATTTTCGGACCAAACGATGGCTAGTGTTTGACATCTGACGTAGAACCCGAAACACTGTTATATATTTAAGAGAAGAATGTTGTATGGGTCTTCCGGTCCTCGATTTCGTCTGAACTTTCAAGTGATTTTCGTACCACTTGACAAAAATTGACAAAAATCTGCGCTTTCGAACCAGATGATGGCTAGTGTTTATTCCTATTTTCGAACAAGATGATGGCTAGTGTTTGAAATCTGACGCAGAACCCGAAACAATGTGATAAACTTTGGAGAAGAATGTTATAAGATTCTCCTGGTCCTCGATTTCATCTGGACATTTCGGGCAATTTTCGTACCACCCGACGAAAATGGACCAAAATCTGTATATTCGGACCAGACGGTGGTTAGTGTTTCAAATCTGACGCAAAACCCGAAACACCGTTATAAATTTAGTAGTAGAATGCTATAAAAGTCTCTTTGTCCGCGATTTCATCTGGACATTTCGTGCAAGCTTCGTACCACCCGAAGAAAATGGACCGAAGTTCGTATTTTCGAACAAGATGATGGCTAGTGTTTAAAATCTGACGCGGAACCCGAAACACAATTATAAATTTCGAAGAAGAATGCTATAAGGGTCTCTCGGTCGTTGAGATCTGTATTTTCGGAACAAGACGATGGCTAGTGGTTGAAATCTGACGCGGAACCCAAAACATTTATAGATATTTAGAAGAATAATGCTATAAGGGTCTTCCGGAACTCGATTTACTTCGGACTTTTTGGGAGATTTTCGTACAACCCGACATAAATGGACCGAAATCTGTATTTTTGGACCAGACGATGGCTAGTATTTGAAATCTGACGCATAACTCGAAACAAAGTTATAAATTTCGAAGAAGAATGCTACAAAAGTATCCTAGTCCTCGATTTCATTTGGACATTTCGGGATATTTTCATACACGCCGACTAAAATGGAACGAAATCCGTATGATTTGAACAAGATGATGGCTAATGTTTGAAATCTCAGGTGGATTCCGTAACACGGTTATAAATTTAGGAGAAGGTTGCTATAAAACTCTCCTTGTTCTCGATTTCATCTTGACATTTCGGGTGATTTTTGTACCACCCGACTAAAATGGACCGAAATCCGTATTTTCGAGCAAGATATTTAGGAGAAGAATGTTATAAGGGTCTCCTAGTCTTCGATTTCATCTAGACATTTCGGGCGTTTTCGCACACCCGAAAAAAATAGTCCAAAATCCATAATTTCGAATAAGACGATGGGTAATGTGTGAAATCTGATGCAAAACCCAAAACACAGTTTTAAATTTAGGAGAAGAATGTTTTAAAAGTCTCCTGCTCCTTGATTTCATCTAGACACTTCGGGCAATTTTCGTACAACCCGAAGAAAAGTGACAGAAATCCGTATTTTCGAACAATATGATGGCTAGTGTTTGAAATCTTACGTGAAATCCGAAACACAATAAGAATGCTATAAGGGTCACTCAGTCCTCGATTTTATATGGATATTTTGGGATATTTTCGTACCACCCGACTAAAATGGACCGAAATCCTTATTTTCAAACAAGATGGTGGCTAGTGTTTGAAATCTGATGCGGAACTCGAACCATTGTTGTAAATTTTGGAGAAGAATGCTATAAGCGTCTCCTGGTCCTCGAATTCATCTGGCCATTTCGTCCAATTTCTGTACCTCCCGACGAAAATGGACCAAAATCTGTATTTTCAGACCAGACGATGGATAGTGGTTGAAATCTAACACGGAACTCGACACACAGTTATAAATTTTGGAGAAGAATGCTATAAGGGTTTCCCGGTCCTCGATTTCATCTGGACTTTTCAAGTGATTTTCGTACCACCCGAAAAAAAAGACCATAATCTACACTTTCGAACAAGACGATGCCTAGTGTTTGAAGTCTGACGCGGAACCCGAAACATAGTGATAAATTTAGGAGAAGAATGCTATTATAGTCTCCTGGTCCTCGATTTCATTTGGACATTTCAGGCGATTTTCATACCACCTAAATAAAATTGACTGAAATCCGTACTTTCGAACAAGATGATGGCTAGTTTTTAAAATCTGACGCGGTACTCGATACACGATTATAAATTTCGGAGAGGAATGCTACAAAAGTCTCCTGGTCCTCGATTTCATCTGGATATTTCGAACGATTTTCATACCACTCGACAAAAATAGATGGAAATCCGTATTTTCGAACCAGACGTTCGCTAGTGTTTGAAATCAGATGCGGAATCCGAAGCACTGTTATAAAATTTGGAGAAATCTGGACTCTACAGGAGATTTTCGTACCACTCGACAAAAATGGACCGAAATCCGTATTTTTTCGAACAAGACGTTGGCTAGTGGTTTGAAATCTGACGCAGAACTCGAAACACAGTTATAAATTTAGGAGAAGAATGATATAAATGTCTCTTGGTCTCGATTCTCATATGGACATATTTGGGCAATTATCGTACCACCCGACGAAAATTTACCGATAAATCGTATTTTCGAAACAAGAATGATGGCTAAGTGTTGAAATCTGACGCAGTACAACCCGAACAATACTAAGTTTCAAGAAGAAGAATGCTATAAGGGTCTCTCGTCTCCAAATTTTTTATCTGAACCTTTTGGGCGATTTTTTCGTACCCTCGACACAAATGGAAACAAATATGTATATTTAGACAAGACAGTTGGCTAGTGTTTGAAATACGACGCGGAACCGAAACATGGTTATATATTTAGGAGAAGAATGCTAATAATAGTCTCCCCGAGTCCTTGATTTCAATCTAGACTTTCAAGCGCATTTTCCATACCCTCTCACAAATGGACCAAAATCTGTATTATATAACTGTGATCACTTAGGTTTCACGTCAGATTTCAAACACTAATAATCCGTCCTGGTCCCGAAAATTACAGATTTTTGTCTATTTTTTGTCGGGGTGTACGAAAATCGCCGCGAAAAGTCTAGATGAATCGAGGACCTGGAGACCTTTATAGCATTCTTTTCCTAATTATATATAGTGTTTCGTGATTCTGCGTCAGATTTAAACCAACCAATATCATCTCGTTAAAAATAAGAATTTCGGTGCATCTATTCTCGGGTGGTACGAAAATTGCCCGAATTAATGAGATTGAAATCGAGGACTAGGAGCTTTTATAGATTCTTCTTTTAAAATTTATAACTTTAGTTACGAGTTCCACGTCACATTTTCAAAGATTAGACATTATCTTGGTTCGATAAATATACGGATACGGTACAATTAGTCAGTTGGTACGACGCCCGAAATGTCCAGATGAAATCGAGGAGCAGAAGACTTTTAAAACATTTTTCTCCTAAATTTAAAACTGTGTTTCGGGTTCTGCAATAGATTTCACACACTACCCATCGTCTTATTCGAAATTACGGATTTTGGTCTATTTTTTTCGGGTGGTGCGTAAATCGCCCGAAAAGTCTAGATGAAATCCAAGACTAGGAGACCCTTATAGCATTCTTCTCCTAAATATCTTGTTCGCAGATACGGATTTCGGTCCATTTTAGTTGGGTGGTACAAAAATCACACGAAATGTCAAGATGAAATCGAGGACAAGGAGACTTTTATAGCATTCTTCTCCTAAATTTATAACCGTGTTACGGAATCCACCTAAGATTTCAAACACTATCCATCATCTTGTTCAAAACATACGGATTTCGGTCTATTTTAGTCGGCGTGCATGAAAATCACCTGAAATGTCCAGATGAAATCGAGGTCCAGGATACTTTTGTAGCATTCTTCTTCGAAATTTATAACTGTGTTTCGAGTTCTGCGTAAGGTTTCAAATACTAGCAATCGTCTGATCCAAAAATACAGATTTCGGTCCATTTATGTCGGGTATTACAAAAATCTCCCAAAAAGTCCAAATGAAATCGAGGACCGGAAGACCCTTATAGCATTCTTCTTCTTAATATACATCAGTGTTTTGGGTTCCGCGTCAGATTTCAACCACTAGCCATCATCTGGTTCGAAAATACAGATTTTGGTCTATTTTTGTCGAGGGGTACGAAAATCGTATGAAAAGTCAAGATAAAATCAACGACATAGAGACCCTTATAACATTCTTCTTCTAAATTTATAATTGTGTTTCGGGTTCCACATCAGATTTTAAAAACTAGCCATCATCTTGTTCGAAAATACGAACTTCGGTCCATTTTCTTCTGGTGGTACGAAGCTTGCACGAAATGTCCAGATAAAATCGAGGACTAGGATACTTGATAGCATTCTATTGCTAAATTTATAACATTGTTTCGGGTTCTGGGTCAGATTTCAAACACTTCCCATCATCTTGTTCGAAAATAAGAATTTTGGTCTATTTTAGTCAGCTGGTACGAAAAAAGCCCAAATTGTGCAAATGAAATCGAGGACCAGGATACTTTTATATCAATCTTCTCCTAAATTTATAACGGTGTTTTGGGTTATGCGTCGTATTTCAAACACTAGCCATCATTTGGTTCGAAAGGGTGGATTTCTGTCAATTTTTGTCAAGGAGTACGAAAATCACCTGAAAAGTCTAGACAAAATCGAGGACCGAGAGACCCTTACAATATTCTTCTCCTAAATATATAACAGTGTTTCGGGTTTAGCGTCAGATGTCAAACACTAGCCATCGTTTGGTCCGAAAACACAGATTTCAGTCTATTTGTGTCGAGGGATACGAAAATCGCCCGAAAAGTCCATATGAAATTCAGGACCGAGAGACCCTTATAGCATTCTTCTTCTAAATATATAACAGTGTTTCAGGTTCCGCGTCAGATGTCAAACACATACCATCGTTTGGGTCCAAAAATATAGATTTTGGTCCATTTTCTTGGGGCGGTACGAAAGTTGCCTGAAATGGCCAGATGAAATCGAGGACCAGGAGACTTTTATAGCATTCTTCTCCGAAATATATAACAGTGTTTCGAGTTCCACGTCAGATTTCAAACACTAGCCATCATCTTGTTGGGAAATACAGATTTTTTTCCATTTTTTTCGGGTGGTACGAAAATCACCCAAAAAGTCCAGATGAAATCGAGGACCAAGAGACCCTTATTAGAGTTCTTCTCCTATATATATAACAATGTTTCGGGTTCTGCTTCAGATTTCAAACATTATCCATCGTCTGGTCCGAAAATACAAATTTCGGTCCATATTCTTCGAGTGGTACGAAAATTGCCCGAAGTATCCAGAAGAAATCGAGGACCAGGAGACTTTTATAGCATTCTTCTCCGAAATTTATAACCGTGTTTCTGGTTCCGCGCCAGATTTGTATCACTAGCGATCGTCTGGTCCGAAAATATAGATTTAGGTCCATTTTTGTCGAGGGGTACGAAAATCACCTGAAAAGTCCAGCTGAAATCGAGGACAAGGAGACTTTTATAGCATTGTTCTCTAAAATTTATAACTGTGTTTCGAGTTCCGCGTCAGATTTCAAACACTAGCCATCGTCTGGTCCAAAAATACAGATTTTGGTCCATTTTCGTCGGGAGAGACAAAAATTGCCCGAAATGGCCAGATGAAATCGAGGACCAGGAGACTTTTATAGCATTGTTCTCTAAAATTTATAACTGTGTTTCAGGTTTCACGTCAGATTTCAAAAACTAGCCATTATCTAGTTCGAAAATACGGATTTCAGTCCATTTTTTTCGTGTGGTACGAAAATCTCCCGAAACGTCCAGGTGAAATCGAGGACCGGGTGACCCTTATAGCATTCTTCTCCTAAATAAATAACAGTGACTCGGGTTCCGCGTCAGATTTCCAACACTAGCCATCATCTTGTTTGAAAATAGGCATTTCGGTCTATTTTAGTCGGGTGGTACGAAAATCGCCCAAAATGTGCAGATGAAATCGAGGACCAGGAGACTTTCATAGCATTCTTCTAAAAAATTTATAACCGTGTTTCAGGTTCCGCGTCATATTTAAAACACTAGCCATCATCTTGATCGAAAATACAGATTTCGGTCCATTTTAGTCAGGTGGTATGAAAATCGCTCGAAAAGTCCAGATGAAATAGAGGACCAAGAGACTTTTATAGCATTCTTCTCCTAAATTTATAACCGTTTTTCGGGTTCCGCGTCCGATTTCAAACACTGGCCATCATCTTGTTCGAAAATATGGATTTCGGTTCATTTTTTTCGGGTGTACGAAAGTCGCCCGTAAAGTCAAGAAGAAACCGAGGACCGAGAGACCCTTAAAGCATTCTTCTCCTAAATATATAATAGATTTTTAGGTTCCGCGTCAGATTTCAAACACTATCCATCGTCTGGTCCGAAAATACAGATTTTTGTCCATTTTTGTCGGGTTGTACAAAAATCGCCCGAAAAGTCCAGATGAAATCGAGGACCTGGACACCTTTATAGCATTCTTCTCATAATTATGTAATAGTGTTTCGGGTTCTGCGTCAGATTTCAACCACCAATTATCATCTTGTTCGAAAATACGAATTTCGGTCCATTTTCTTCGGGTGGTACGAAAATTGCCCGAAATGTGGAGATGAAATCTAGGTCTAGGAGACTTCTATAGCCTTCTTCTTTTAAATTTATAACTGTGTTACGGGTTCCACGTCACATTTCAAAGACTAGACAACATCTTGTTCTAAAACACGGATTTCGATCCATTTTAGTCAGGTGGTATGAAAATCGCTCGAAAAATCCAGATGAAATCGAGGACCAGGAGACTTTTATACCATTCTTCTCCTAAATGTATAACCGTTTTTCGGGTTCTGCGTCCGATTTCAAACAATAGCCATCATCTTGTTCGAAAATACGGATTTCATTCCATTTTCTTTGGGTGGTATGAAAATCGCCCGAAATGCCCCGATGAAATCAAGGACCAGGAGACTTTTATAGAATTCTTCTCCTAAATTTTTAACTGTGTAACGGGTTCCGCGTCAAAATTGATTAACTAACCATCATCTTAATCGAAAATGTAGACTTTGGTCAATTTTTGTCAGGTGTTACGAAAATCGCCCGAAAAGTCCAGATGAAATCGATGACCGAGAGACCTTTAGAGCATTTTTCTCCTAAATATATAATAGTGTTTGGTCCAAAAATATATATTTTGGTCTATTTTTGTCAAGGGTACGACAATTGCCAGAAAAGTCCGGATAAAATCGAGGACGGAGAGACCCTTATAACATTCTATTTCAAAACTTATAATTTTGTTTCGAGTTCCACGTCAGATTTCGAGCACTAGCCATCATCTTGTTCGAAAATACGGATTTCGGTCCATTTTGTTCGGGTGGTAAGAAAATTTCCTGAAAAGCCCAGAAGAAATCGAGGACCGGGGACCCTTAAAGTTCTTCTCCTAAAATAACAACTGTTTCAGGTTCTGTCAAGATTTCAAACAGTATCATCGTCTGTCCGAAAATTCAAGATTTTTGTCCATTTTGTTGGGTTGTACAGAATACTCTCCGCTTAAAGTCAAGATGAAATCGAGGACTGGGAGGCCCTTATAGCATTCTTCTCCTAATATATAATAGTAAGTTTTCGGGTTCTGCGTCAAATTTCAACTCACATTCATCTTATTCGAAAATACAAATTTTGGTCATTTTCTACGGGTGGTAGAAAATTGCCCGAAATACGGAGATAGAAATCAGGACTAGGAGATTTAATAGCATTCCTTATTTAAATTCATACTGTGTTTCGGGTTTTCACGTCACATCTTCTAAAAGACCTAGATCATCTTGTTCTAAATACGGATTTCGGTACATTTAGTCAAGTGGTACGAAAAACCCCGAAAGTCCAGATGAAATCGAGGAGCAGGAGACTTTTAAGAACATTCTTCGCCTAAATTTAAAATTGTGTTTCGTGTTCTGCATCAGATTTCACACACTACACATCGTCTTATTCGAAATTACGAATTATGGTCTATTTTTTTCAGGTGGTATAAAAACCACCGAAAAGTCTAGATGAAATCGAGGACCAGGAGACTTTTATACAGTTCTTCTCCTAAATTTATAACCGTTTTTCGGGTTCCACGTCCGATTTCAAACACTAGCCATCATCTTGTTCGAAAATACGGATTTCGGTCCATTTTTGTTGGGTGGTACGAAAGTCGCCCGAAAAGTCCAGAAGAAATCGAGGACCTGGAGACCCTTATAGCTTTCTTCTCCTAATTATATAATAGTGTTTCAGGTTCTACGTCAGATTTCAACCACCAACTATCATCTTGTTCGAAAATACGAATTTCGGTCCATTTTCTTCGGGTGGTACGGAAATTGCCCGAAATGTGGAGATGAAATCGAGGACTCTGAGACTTTTATAGCATTCTTCTTTTAAATTTATAACTGTGTTTCGGGTTCACTCACTTTTCAAAGACTAGCCATTCATCTGTTCTAAACACGACGGATTTCGGTACATTTTAGTCAAGTGGTACGAAAACCCCTGATATGTCCAGTTGAAATCGAGCAGGAGACTTTTAAAACATTATTCTCCTTAATTTAAAACCGTGTTTCGGGTTCTGCATCAGATTTCACACACTACCCATAGTCTTATTCGAAATTATGGATTTTGGTTTATTTTTTTCAGGTGGTGCGAAAATCGCCCGAAATGTCCAGATGAAATCGAGGACTCGGAGACTGTTATATCATTCTTCTCCTAAATATATAACAGTGTTTCAGGTTCCGCGTCAAATGTCAAACAATAGCCATCGTCTGGTCCAAACATACAGATTTCGGTCTATTTTGGTCCGGTGGTACGAAAATCGCCCGAAATGTCCAGATGAAATCAAGGACCGAGAGACCCTTATAGTATTCTTCTCCTAAATTTATAACTGTGTTTTGCATATTTCAACCATTAACCATCGTCTTGTTCGAAAACACGGATTGTTGTCTCTTTTTGTCAAGTTGTACGAAAATCACCTGAAAAGTCCATATGAAATCGAGGATCGGGAGACCCTTATAGCATTCTTCTCCAAATTTTTACTGTGTTTCGAGTTCCTAATCAAATTTCAACCACTAGCCATCGTCTTTTTCGAAAACACGGATTTCGGTCAATTTTTGTCAAGTTGTACAAAAATCGCCTGAAAAGTCTAGATGAAATTGAGGACCGGGAGACCCTTATAACATTCCTTTCCTAAATATATAATAGAGTTTCGGGTTCCGCGTCAGATATCAAATACTAATCATCGTTTGGTCTGTAAATCCAGATTTTGGTCTATTTTCTTCGAGGAGTACGAAAATCACTCGAAAAGTCTAGATGAAATCGAGGATCGAGAAACCCTTATAGCATTCTTCTTCTAAATTTATAACTGTGTTTCGTGTTCCGCGTCAAATTTCAAATTTAAGCCGAGTCACTTGTTCGAAAATACGGACTTTAGTCCATTT
>PGWS01030614.1:0-15059 GCA_002896235.1 Cicer reticulatum
ATGAAAGAATTGTGTGATAGTTTCAAAACTCAGCACCATAAATTCTTCGACATATCGTCCCGAAAATGAATGGAGCTGTAGAAGCAGCAAATAAGAAATATCAGAAGATCATACAAAAGATGGTGGAGACGTATAAGGATTGCATGAAATGCTTCCTTTGCATTATTACATGGCTATAGAACTCTGTTCGTACCTCAACAGGGGCAACTCCTTTCTCATTGGTGTATGGAATGGAAGCGGTACTTCCATTGAAGTTGAAATTCCCTCAATCAGAGTCTTGATGGAAACAAAACTGGAAGAGGCCGAGTGGGTTCAATCACGATTTGACCAGTTAAATCTCATAGAAGAAAAAAGGATGATAGCTCTCTGTCACGGTCAGCTATATCAAAAAAGACTTAAAAAGGCATACGACAAAAAAAGTCCGTCCTCGAGAGTTTCAAGAAGGGGACTTGGTGTTAAAGAAAATATTGCCCATAAAAAAAAAATTTCGTGGAAAGTGGACTCCGAATTATGAAGGACCATATGTTGTGAAAAAAGCTTTTTCTGGAGGAGCTCTAATACTCGCAGAAATGGATGGAGCATGACCTCCACTTCCAGTAAATTCAGATGCAGTCAAAAATATTATGCTTAAAAAAAGGGTGATGAGCTCGCTAGGGTTGAAAACCTGAAAAGGCGACCTAGGCAAAAACTAGAGCATCCCGATGGATTGAAACTCGAAAGAGCGTCCATGCAAAAGTTAGGGATAGTGCTTCAGATTGGGGCAATTATTATTCTTGGAGCTGATTATTAGGATTCCTAAATTACGAGAATGACTACGTTTGTTATGTCTCCACCTAAAATTAAACATACCCATCCCCACATTGTAACCCCTACCTCAATTGTTTTTGCTTTCATTGTAACGAATGTACATTTTCCAATATTGTCATTCATTGTTGACGTTACACTCTTTATATCCAATCCAAATTCATTATTGATTCTATTGTTTCAAAGTTTTGTTTTATGATAATAAATGTTGGAATTTGAAATATGTGAAAATATAAAAATATTTTAAATATTTTGACATTTGAAAAACATATACACGGGAACTCGTTTGATTCTCTAGATATATGAGTGTGTGAAAAATAATAAGAAGGGTAATCATTTTAAACAACAGATTTTGCTTCGCCTCGAAAAAGCGGTCACACGAGACATACTGGAGTCGTCATGCAAAAAAAATGGTTTGTTATCTTCTGAATCTTGGGACGGAAAAGAGCATAAGGATCGGGGAATCAAAGAAAAGAACCAAAATTTATCTATAATGCATGACACATAAACCTTACATAATTTACTCATACTCACATGATCCATGCATCTTCATTGACACTTTACCTATACTCAATGCATTACACACGCCTGAATCATTCATACCCTATCGTTTGAATTGCAAGTATCATATACTTATCCCTCTTTATCTACTTCAAGATTGGAACCAATTACGATCTACGCATCGGTAAACAATCCGAAGACGATCACTTTCATTTCTATAGATCTACGCATCGGTAACCAATCCGAAGACGATCGTTCTTTATTTCTTAAGATCGGTAAACAAACTGAAGACAATCATTTTTCATTTCTATAGATCTATGCATCGGTAACCAATCCGAAGACGATCATTTTTAATTTCTATAGATCTACGCATCGGTAACCAATCGAAGACGATCATTTTTAATTTCTATAGATCTACGCATCGGTAACCAATCCGAAGACGATCATTTTTAATTTCTATAGATCCACGCATCGGTAACCAATCCGAGGACGATCATTTTTAATTTCTATAGATCCACGCATCGGTAACCAATCCGAAGACGATCATTTTTAATAGATCTTACGCATCAGTAACCAATCCGAAGACGGTCATTTTTAATTTCTATAGATCCACGCATCGGTAACCAATCCGAAGACGATCATTTTTAATAGATCTACGCATCGGTACCAATCCGAAGACGGTCATTTTTAATTTCTATAGATCCATACGGTAACCAATCCGAAGACGATCATTTTCATTTCTATAGATCTATGCATCGGTAACCAATCCGAAGACGATCACCTCATTTCTGTCGATCTACGCATCGGTAACCAATCCGAAGACGATCATCTTTATTTCTGTCAATCTACGCATCGATAATTAATCCGAAGACGATTTTTCTGCATATCTAAAAATTTTTTTGCATCATTCTCACTTTAACATTTCAAATGCACTTTAACACATGTGTTTGTTATTGGACAAAATTTTAGGTCCTTATATTTACTTATCTTTTACCTGATAACATGAAAACGAATACCATTTTGTTATTCATATTTTCATATTTTTCAAGTAAAATATAATTAAATAGGGGCAGCTGTAGTACCCTAATTTTGTCCATTTTGAAAACAAATATAAAAAAGGAAATATGTTTTTAAAAAAAAGGGAAATAAAAATAATTACAATAAATAATTTTATTATGTATCATAAATTTACATTTTTATCTAATTAGAGTTTTAAAACCAAATCAAATTACAAACTAAAATAAAGGCAAAATTAAATAAGATTTAACCAAACTAAATTAAATTACAATAATTTTTAATTTGTTGCTGTTGTTGCCTCTCTGCCTCTCTGTTTCTGATGC
Organism: Cicer reticulatum; assembly: GCA_002896235.1. Taxonomy (NCBI): domain Eukaryota; kingdom Viridiplantae; phylum Streptophyta; class Magnoliopsida; order Fabales; family Fabaceae; genus Cicer; species Cicer reticulatum. The sequence goes on from PGWS01030614.1 coordinate 2,646, forward strand.
AGTGTTTGGCTCTATTGTGTTGCTGCCTTTCTGTTTCAGATGTAGTTGTCATTGACCTTTGCTTTGTAACTGAATGAGAAACATAAAAACATAATTTTTTTAAATCAGTCTTGGTATACATTGTGCAGAACAAAGAGACAACTTTTTAGAGTTTAAAAAAAAGAAACTAAAAGACAAATTAAAGCTCAGCAACAGAAACTGATCAAAACAGATAAGTCAAAACCATGAATACATCAGGGATGCAGAAAAAAACGCAGATGATGAGCAAGGCAATCAAAACATTAAACAGGAAATAGATAGAGAAGGACCAAGGCAGACAAAGAAAGCAACTGAACACATAAAAAACTCTATAAATATACCCTATAAATTTCAAAAAGGGGATCTGAGATTAATACCACTAAAAACGCATAGAAAGAAGAAGACAAGTAAGAAATCACCAGAGGGGCATCAATAACAAACAGCAAATAACAATCGAACAGGTATATTTTTATATACCATAAATTTGTTTCTTGATCTTCACTTTTTTTTGTTAAAAAAAAATGTAGATATTTTTTTAAAAAAAATCAAGCATAACCGGGAAAACATAAAAAGTTTCAAACCTGCGACATGCTGCCGTCGTCGAAAACGATGTTGTCGTGGTCGCTGTGGCCGCCGTCGTCGTGGGCGTTGTGGCCGCCGTCGTCGCTTGTTTCCTTGTTCGTCCTCATTTTCCTCTTTTCCAGTCGATGCAGCTGTCACATTTCCCCCCTTTTACTTCCAAAACCGTAGGAACATAGAATGGGTAAGGAAGGAGGTAGTTTAGGGCTGAAAAGTATTGCTCATGAACGATTTCTTAGCTTTGTCATTGAACGAGTTTGCTGTTTAGGGTTTGCTATGGAAACGGCCGCCTCCCTTGACATGAAACTAGGGTTTTTTCTAGTTTCTGTTTACCCGGTTTTTATTTGCTTGGCCGCCTCCTTAAGATAAGCTAGGGTTTTCTAATTCCTTGTTTTAACCTTGCCTGGGCGCCCCCTTTGTTTGACAGCCCAAATCTACTCATTTTAATCTCAGCCCAAATCTACTTATTTTAGTCTCAGCCCATAACCCAACTCATTTTAAATTTTACTAATCTCAACCCATTTTTATTTTACTAACTCAACCCATTTTTTTTATTTATTAATCTCAACTCATTTTTATTTTATTAATCTCAACTCATTTAAATTTTAATAATCTCAACTCATTTTATTTTATTAATCTCAACTCATTTAAATTTTAATAATCTCAACTCATCTTTTTATTTTACTAATCTCAACTCATTTTTATTTTACTAACTCAACCCATTTTTATTTTACTAATCTCAACTCATCTAAATCTTACTAATCTGAGTCCATTTAAATCTATTCATTTTACTTTTTTATTAAAAAAAAGGGGTTTAATTTTCTTCATAATTAAATATCAATTTCATCATAAAATACAATAAATATATTATGTTAAAGATTGTATTAGATGTGACATCTTTTAATCTTTGAGTTGTTAGGATACAAGTGGTACAAACTTGGTAGTTCTAAACTCTCTCTTTATTTAGCTTATTTATTATATTTTATTCATTTATTTTTATTTATTTATTCATTTATTTATTTTAATGAACTAATCTACAATCGACTTATTTAATAGATGTAACTTTTTTATCTCTGAGTTGTTAAAATACAAGTTGTACTACTTGGTGGTTTTGAAACTCAATTTTAAAATCGAAAATAATAAAATATTTTTTTTTAGAGGATTAAATTAGATGTGACATCTTCTTTTATCCTTGAGTTTTAGGACATGAGTTGTACAACTTGATCGTCTTAAAACTCGATTTTAAAGTATTTATTTCAAATCAAACTCTTTTATTTTCTATTTGTCAAAATATTTTTTTATCACAAAATAAATTTTCTTTAAAACACACTCAACACATCCGTTTGTTTTTCTAACCCAAGAACTACGTAGCTTTGATTTCTCCATCGCACCGGAAGATACGTAGGAGCAAGATCACATTCTGTCAAGCACATAAAATAAAATTTCTTTTTTTTCCTCTTTTATTTGTTAAGTACATATTTATTTCAAAATCGTATTTAAAATATGTAATAATTGTTATTCATATTTAATAATAAAGAAAAATAAACATACTTAAGTTAAAATTAATTTTGCACAATTAATTATAGGTAACCGTGTTTTTAACGGATGTCGTAGGGGCTAATACCTTCCTACGCATAATCGACTCCCGAACTCAAAATTTGGTTTCAAAGACCACATTTTTTTATTTTTACTATTTTAAGGGTTTCCCAATATTTTCCTATTTTTAAAATAAATTTTGGTGGCGACTCCATTGAATTCGAGAAACACTCGAAATTTTAGGCCGCGACAATTATTATAACATGAGTAATGTGTTTGATGTCATATATTTGATGTGAAGTTATTATTTTGTGTGTTGTTTATGTGTACTTAATTATAAAGCTATGATTTTTATTATGATCTCATGAGTAATATTTTTTTAGGATGTCTTTAAATTTAAAGTTTCGATTTTTGTGCTATTTCGTTTCAAAGTTTTTGATTTTTAAGAAATCTATATGAGTCTTGGGGGAATTGGTGTAAAGTTTTTAATTTTATTATTATGATAACATGATTAAGTTGATTTTTGTGATGTGTTTAGCGGCAAACCTTGATTTGTGTTTTAAATAATATTATCTTTGTGGTTGCCTAAGTGGCTGGTGATTTGTGTTTTAAATATTGTTATCTTTGTGGTTGCCTAAGTGGCTGGTGAATTGAATGTTTTAAATATTGTTATCTTTGTGGTTGCCTAAGTGACTTGTGATTTATGTGATTATCTAATTGGGTGGTGATATGTATCTTTGAGCATCATTATCATTTCATGACATATCATATGCATCTTTGTGGACGCCTGTGTGACTGGTTTAATTTTCCCCATTGGTATGGGTGACTTCTGCGTGGACGCCTGTGTGGCTGGTTATATCCGGATCATATATGTTTAGGAGCATGCATGACTTGCATACATTTTTATGTTATTTTATTTTGATCTAATTATTTGCTATACGATTGCTACTTGATTTATTTAGATACATTCTATGACTTTTGATACATCTTTAAGAACTATTAAAGAATCAATTTTTTTAAAATCTTTTATTACGAAAAGATTTTATATTCATATTTTATGGTTGTTAATTTATTATTTGGTTTAATTTTGTTGTGGGATGAACTGACCCCTTACACCAACATTTAGGTACTAATGATTTCAAATTTCAAAGAGTTGCATGAATGACGTTTGATTGGTGCACGCACGTGGGAAAATGAGATTTTACTTAAAAATAATATTTTGTATTACTAAATTTTTGTGGCACATTGTAATTTACTCTTCATTATTAACTTTTAATAGAAATGCAGCCGTGATATTTCATTTGCTAGAAAAAAATGGAATGTCATTAATTTCAATCAACATTGTTTCTTTTGAATTTTACTTAAAGAGAATTTATTTTATTTTGGACCATAAATGAATATTGATCTAATAATTGGAATATTAATTTTGCAAATAAATAAATAAATAATATTTTAGTAAACTACATTACGTTCTTTTAATGAGAAAAAAAAATTAATTAGTTGTTTCTAAAAGAAAATAAATATTTTTTTGTAATATTCGTATAAAAAAATTTGGGGCGTTACATGTGGTACCAGAGCACTAATTCTCGGACCTTGTGGGGTGGATGCGTCGTGTATGTTGCATGTATTGTCGTCGTGTATGTTGCATGTATTGCGAGGTTACTTGTGTTATTTGCTCGATTTTCTATTTATTGAATTTTATTAATTACTTAAATTTTAATTATATGTCATTAATTTGGTGGCCACTTTGAATTTGAATTTTACTAATGACTTAAATTTCTATTATGAGTCCTTAATTGTGTGACATTGAATTTGAATTTTTAAGAATTACTTAAATTCCTATTATGCCATTAATTATGTTAATTGTTTGGTTCTCTAATTATTGAATTTTACTTAAATTCTTATGTGTGATTGTGTAACCTCTATGAATTTATGTCATTAAATATATGACTTAAATATTTGATTTAATGGTGTTATTTTATTATTGATTTAGTTGTTTTCAAATCTTAAATCTCTATGTCTATTTGTATGTTTCTTTAGCATTGTCTTTTATATTATTTCGAAATCTTCTATTTAATTTGATAGATTTTATTATCTTTTTATTAGTTTTTTTCTTGTTTATTATGATTATTTTGTTTTAATAATCTTAGATTCTCTACTTCTTGTTTATGTTAAATATTTTGTGATCTAGTTATTACTTAGCTTAATTAGTTTTGTTAATAATAATCATTAATATTACAAAATATTTAATCTTCTACTTCATACAAATGAGTATTATTATGTTATAAAATATGATACTATATATTATTGTTGTTATCATTGTCTCTTTTATATTATTTTTATGAACTACAAATTTTAGTTCACTTGAATTGCAAATATTTTAAAAAAGAATATCATTTAATTCGATATTATTATTAGTGTTAGTAATAAATTTTCCTTTTTAACTTGCTTAGTTAAGATATTTTTAATATTGCAAAGGTATTAATAAACAAAATTGATTTTGGTTTTATTTCTTAAATTAGATTTCTTAAGACAAATTTAATGTAGTTACGTTTTCTTTTTTGAATTTATATACATATACAATAATTTTTCTTTATTTTATGAATGTTGCTTACACACTTTAAGATAAAGAATTAAGATAGTATATTGTTGTAATTATTTTACCTTAATGTAATTATTATTATTTCTATTATTGTTATTATTTGTTAACATTTAGATTTTTATTTTATGTTAAAAGTTACAAAAAAAAAAAAGGACTAAGAATGATTTTCCTTGTAAACAATCATTGATATTTTTTATTACTATAAAATGAACTTTGTCTAGTTATCTAAATTAAATATTTTTCTAGTACTTTACTATTATTTATCTAAATGCCGCAATCTTAATTGTTTAAAAATTATATTTTTATTAGTTTCAATTTTATCATGTTATTTATTTAAAAGACTGGTTGGATTAAAAAGAGTTTACAAATATATTAAAAGCCTTTTAATTAATATTGATTTAGAAGAAAAAAATATTAGTATGATATATTACTAAATGAATATGAAGAGCTTAATCACAGGTGACTTAATTTCGAAGAAGCGATAACAATAATTTGCTTTTTACTATCCTTGAAAATTTATTTTACCTATTAAAAGTCTATCAAGATTTATTTTATTTTGCATTGTCTTTATGAGATAATTACAATATGTGTGTGCTATTAATAATGATAAATGTATCGAATTTATGGAATTTAATAAAATTAAATAGTGAGTTTTATGAATATGTTAATTTTATTTGAATTTCAATCATTTTTAATTTCATTAATAAATTTTAAGTCTTATATAATTATTATTATTGTGATTATTATTGTTTATTATTATTATTATAGTATTATTATTAATTATAACATTATATCAATGAAGTTTGCATATTAGTATTGCTTTGTCAAATTCTATTCTATAATAAATAAAATAAACACAATTAAATCAAATTCTATATATAAATGATTTTTTAATGAAAGGATCTATGATTTCCCTCTTGTTCTATCTTTAAAATTTTAAAATATTGCTATCAACATATAATTCTAAATTTGCTTTATTTTAATAAATGACATTCTCAATTGTGTCTCTTTTATTTTTCTTTATATGCTCATTGGTTTGCTTTAACTAGTTTATGTGTCTAGCAAGTAACTTTTTATACAATTCAAGTTTTTATATTTTAGTTGAATTGTTGTTAATCCAGAAATTTTTTGTAACACTAATGGGGATTGAAATTTTACTTGATTCTTTGAGAGATGTGTCAATACGTGTATGTAGCTTGTCCATTTGTTTTTCCTCTTAGTTTCGAGGACGAAACTATTTTTAAGGGGTAAGTATTGTAACACCCCAAAATTTTTATATATATTATATATGTATTTTTTAGTAATTGCTATTATTAAATTAATAATTATTCTATGTGTAAATAAATTAAAATTAAAATTTTATCACACTATCTATTCTACCTAAATAATTATAATCTCAATTTTTATTTAATTGTTTTGACGTGACAATTACATGGGGACTATTTATAAATGTCCTTATTTTCATAATAGACATTTTTATTTGATTAGCTTCGATAATCATGAAATTGATGTGTTAGGTATGTTTGTTTTATTTTGTTATGTGTGATTCTCATATTCTTGTCTTTGTTGATTTATTTTAGTTGATAAAATATTAGATCATTATTTAATTAATTATAATTTATAAAGTTATATTGTTTGTTAGTTTTATTTGCGCCCAATAGTATTTCATTTTAGAGGTATAATAGAGTTAGTGAAACCACCTTTAGTATAAGTGTTTTGAAAAATTTTTTGGTTCATCATATAAAAAATAGTGAGTGACGTCATTCTTTTATTCTCCTTTTGACAAGATTTTATGACAATTGCATGGTGTTTTCTTGACATAATGTGCATTATTCATTTAAACACACTTAAAATTATTTTTTAAAGGAAGATTATAATTAATTATAAGTTTTTTTGTGCATTTAAGAGAGGACACAAAAGACTATTGTCCTTTTGTATCTCATGCATCAATGCTCTCTTAAACTAAAATTATAATTTTATTATAATTGTCTACAAAAATAATTCTGATGAAATTTTGGTTTCGTAACTATTAGATAAAAAATTAAAAGGGGATGTGAACAATCTCTAACTTATTATTTAATTAAAATTAGTGTCTGACACACTTCAATATATGGTGAACTCTATTAGTTAATTCAAATTAACTTATACATATAAATTTCAATTGGCTTTGTAACAACCTAATAAAATTAAAGAAATAGTAATTATTGGTAGTATAATGTTGGAATTAAGTGCACTTCAATTTTAGACAAGAAATTAATGGTAATAGCGCAACGTAAATAGCTTATATGTTCATACGTTTTCCATTAGGCATCTTGTTGTCACACCTATTTGCCATTCGTACACTCTCAAAAATAATTTTCTGAGTCGTAAATTCTAATATCTATCGTGTTGAATTCATTACTGCCTCGTGAGCTATTTCTCGTGCAAATTTAGAGGTGTTAAGAAAGAAAGCGCCTAAGGTAAGGGCTTTTCCCATGCAATGTTAGGCTAGATATTAAATTAATAGTTTGTAAGATATTGATATAAAACTTTGTTGTCTTAAAAGAAAAATATTGATTTTTAATTGCCTTAAAGAATTTAACTATAATATTTATTTTTATGAGTAATATGTTTGCTTGATAAACTTAATTATAAATTTCGATTTTTATTATTATAACATGAGTAATATGTTTGATGTCATATATTTGATGTAAAGTTAATTATTGTGTGTTGTTTATGTATACTTATTATAAGCTATGGTTTTTATTATGATCTCATGAGTAATTTTTTTAGGATGTCTTTAATTTAAAAGTTTGATTTTTGTGCTATTTCATTTCAAAGTTTTGATTTTTAAGGATCTATATGAGTCTTGGGGGAATTGGTGTAAAGTTTTGATTTTTAATTATATATAATACATGATTAAGTTGATTTTTGTGATGTGTTTAGCGGCAAACCTTGATTTGTGTTTTAATAATTTATTTTTGTGGTTGACTAGTGGCTTATGATTTGTGTTTTGAATATTTTATCTATGTCCGTTGTCTAATGTGTTTTTTTATTTGGTTGGTGGTTTGTATTTTAAATATTTTTATCTTTGTGGTTGTCAAAGTGATTGTGATTTGCATTTTAAATATTGTTATCTTTGTGGTTGCCTAAGTGGCTAGTGATTTGTGTTCTAAATATTATCTTTGTGGTTGCCTAAGTGGCTGGTGATTTGTGTTTTAAATATTGTTATCTTTGTGGTTGCCTAAGTGGCTGGTGAATTGGATTTTAAATATTGTTATCTTTGTGGGTTGCCTAAGTGGCTTGTGATTTATGTGATTATCTAATTGGGTGGTGATATGTATCTTTGAGCATCATTATCATTTCATGACATATCATATGCATCTTTGTGGACGCCTGTGTGGCTGGTTTAATTTTCCCCATTGGTATGGGTGACTTCTGTGTGGACGCCTGTGTGGCTGGTTATATCCGGATCATATATGTTTAGGAGCATGCATGACTTTGCATACATTATTAATGTTATTTTATTTTGATCTAATTATTTGCTATAACGATTGCTACTTGATTTATTTAGATACATTCTATGACTTTTGATACATCTTTAAGAACTATTAAATAATCAAATTTTTTAAAATCTTTTATTACGAAAAGATTTATAGTTCATATTTTATGGTTGTTTAATTATTATTTGGTTTAATTTTGTTGTGGGATGAACTGACACCTTACACCAATATTTAGGTACTTAATGATATATCAAAGTCGTATGAATGATGTTTGTTGGTGCACGCGCGTGGGAAAATGAGACATTTACTTAAAAATAATATTTTGTATTACTAAATTTTGTCGTACATTGTAAAGTTATTTACTTTCATATATTGACTATTTAATAGAAATGCGGAAGTGAGATTTTATTTGTGCTGGTAAATATTAAATGTAATTAATTTCAGTCAACCTTGCTTAATTTTGAATTTCAATAAAGAGACTTTCATTTTCATTTTGCGAGCATAAGTGAATATTGATCTAATATCTGAAATATTATTTTGCATTAAACGAATAATAATTTTAGTAAATTGCATTACATTCTTTTACAAAAAACAATATAAGTCATTTTCTGACGCATCTTTTAAATTATTACATGATGAACTACTTCAAAAAAAAAATTTAGTTATTCTAAAGAAACAAATATTTTTTAAGTAATTTTGGATCTAAAAATTTGGGGCGTTACAAAGACAAAAGAGAAGAGAATTGATAAAGATACAAAAACAATGCATCTATTAATAATGTGATCTACCATTGTTTGTGATGATAATTTCATAAACCTTGCATGTTAGGATTATCAACTTGGATTATTGAATTCAGGTGCCTCATATCATGTTACTCTTAGGCGTGATTTCTTCTCATCTTACAGTACTAGGGATTTTGGCATGGTAAATATGGAGATGAAGGAGTATGTGAAAGTAATTATCAGTATGAGGATGTTGGGTTGAAACTGGGATGGTTGCAAGCTTTCAATGAAGAATGTTAGACTATGTACCTAATATTCGTCTCAATTTGATTTCGATGAATCCTGGATATTGAGCAGGTTATCACACTTACTTTGATGGTGGTGGTATATGTAAAATCACCTAAAGGGTCCGAGTGGTTGTAAAGGAGCAAGTTCCACTTCTCTCTATAGGATGCCTACGAAGTTATGCAAGGAAGGAAGTGAATGCAATTGAAGAATGCATATTCTAATTTATGGCATATGGCGCCTTGGTCACTTGAATAGAAATGGACTCAACATACTTGCGAAGAAAACTTTCTTCCTGTGAAAAGTACGTCTCTAAAAACTTGCACTCATTGTTTTGCTGGAAAACAACATAGATTTCTTTTCATAATCTGGTCCTCATAGGAGGCAAAATATTATTGATTTAGTTCATACTGATGTTTGTGTATGATGGATAGTAAATCTCTTGGTGGCGCATCATATTTTGTTACTTTATTAACGACCACTCTAGAAAAGTGTGGGCGTTTCCTTTGAAATCTAAAGACCAGGTATTTAGAGTCTTCAAATATTTTTATGCAAGTGTTGAAAGAGAAAAGGGAAGGAAACCGAAATGTTGTTCGATCAGATAACGTGGCGAATACAGAGGTCCATTTGAAGAGTATTGTAGAGAACATGGAATCAGGTTTGAGAAAACAGTTTCAAAGCACACCTCAACATATGGTGTTGCAGAGAGAACGAATCGTACGATTAATGACAGAATCAGATGTATGCTCTCTCATGCAAAATTATGCGAAATCCTTTTGGGGTGAAGCAATGAAAATGCAGTGGATTTGATCAATCTTCTCTCTTCTATTCCACTTGATGATCATGTCCAAATAGAGTGTGACAAGGAAAGATGTCTTTTACCCGTCATTTGAGAGTTTTTGGTTGCAGATGTTTTTGTTCAACGTTCAAGAGATGAGAGGTCCAAGCTGATAGTAATTCAAACGGTGTATATTCGTCGGTTATGGTGAATAAGAATTTGGTTATAGATTGTGGGATTCGTTGACAAAGAATTATCAGATATGTGAATTTCTTGAAGACCAGACTATTGAGCGATTTTGATAAAGCTGAAAAACAGAAGCCAAAATTCCAGAAGTTACATTGAAAATGTTGCGCCTAAGCCCCTGTAGAACCTTTGTTGATGGGGTGATATATAGGTAGACTGATAAGAATGAGCTGATGATCATGTGCTCACCATGAGAGCAGATATCCAGTTGAGCCACAGTCGAGTTTGAGTTGAGAAGATCTACTAAAAGAACGTCAACCTTCTCAAGATATCCTCCACATGAGTATGTTATGATCACTGATAGTGGAGAGCCAGAGTATTATCAAGAAGCTATTACAAATGTTGATAAAGGAAAAGTGGTTAAAGGCCATTCAAAAAGGATGAACCTTGCATGAGAATCACATATTTGATTTGGTAAAGTTGCCTTAATGGTAGAAAAGCACTCAAGAACAAATGGGTATACAAGATAAAGGCATAAGAGAATAGTTCTCAACCAAGATACAAAACAAGATTGGTTGTGAAAGGTTTAATCAAAGAAAAAGTATTGACTTTGATGAAATTTTTTCACCTGTGGTGAAGATGTCCTCTATCCGAGTTGTGCTTGGTTAGCAACTAGTTTTGAACCTAGAAGTTGAACAACTTGATGTGAAAACTGCATTTCTTCATGGTGATTTGGAGGAGGAGGTCTATATGGAGCAATCTAGAGGGTTTCGAAGTCAAAGGTAAAGAGCAACTTGTGTGTAAATTGAAGAAAAGTTTGTATGGGGCTTAAACAAGCACTCGACAATGGTACAAAAATTTTGATTCTTTCATGGAGAACATGAGTATGGTAAAACTACTTCTGACCATTGTGTGCTTATCAAGAAAATTCTCTGATTTAGATTATATTATTCTCTTATTATATGTGGATGACATGTTGATTGTTTTGTCATGACACTAAGAAGATTCAATATTTAAAGAAAGATTTGAACAAGTCTTTTGCAATGAAAGATCATAGGTCCTGCAAAGCAAATTCTGGGTATGAGAATTACTACGTGACAGGAGAATAATAAATTGTGGTTGTCTCACACAATTATATTGAGAAGGTGTTAAGAGGTTTAACATGAGTAATTGCAAAACATGTGTACTCCACTTGCTAATCATTTTAAATTGAATTCTGATAATGTCCTACAAGTGAGAAAGACAAGAGAGAGATGAAGAAGGTTCCTTATGCATCACAGTTGGTAGTTTGATGTATGTTATGGTATACACAAGGACAGATATTGCTCATTGCAGTTGGGTTGTTAGTCGATTTCTCTCTAATCTGGTAAAGATCATTGGCAAGCAGTGAAATGGATTCTAAGATACTCAGAGGCACTTCAAAGTGTGTTTTATGCTATGGAGGTGATGAATCCTGTGTTGGATGGCTACACATATGCAAATATGACAGGTGATCTTTGATTCTAGAAAATCTAGACTTCTGGTTATATGATGACTTTTGTAGGGGGAGCTGTATCTTGGAAATACAGACTACAAAAGTGTGTTGCTTTGTCCACTATTGAAGCTGAGTACATTGCAGCAACTGAAGCTTCCAAAGAACTCCCTCTTGTGGATGAAGAAATTCCTTACATGAGTTAGGGCCTCAAGCAAGACAAGTTTGTGTTATCCTGTGACAGTCAGAGTGCGATCCATCTCAGCAAGAATTCGACTTTCATGCAAGTCGAAGCATATTGAAGTGTGGGTATATTGGAATAACGAAATGCACTGGAAATAAAGTCATTTTTAATTGAGAAGATTCATACTGATGATAATGGTTTAGATATGATGACGAAGACCTTGCATGTGTCGAAGATGATATGCTGTAGAAAGAAAGCTGGCATGATTGAGCAGTACCTTCCCATTTGAGTCGTGAGGGGGAGATTTGTTGGGTGGGTTCACTCCCCAAGTGGAACCCACTAGTTTTATTAGTATTAGTATTATTATTATTGAAATAAAAGAAAGAAAAAAAAAGGGTATTATTGGACTAGGCCCACGTGAAGGAAATAAAAGAGATTTAGAAATCCTAAGAATTAGTAGAACGAAAGAGAACGACTGTCAGAGAAGAAAAATAAGGGTTTGGTTATGGTGGTGGTAACAGGTGTTTATCAAACTTGCTCTGTTTGATCTACAAATTTAGTATGTCATTTC
>PGWS01030615.1:0-22313 GCA_002896235.1 Cicer reticulatum
TCTTTTATTACGAAAAGATTTTATATTCATATTTTATGGTTGTTAATTTATTATTTGGTTTAATTTTGTTGTGGGATGAACTGACCCCTTACACCAATATTTAGGTACTAATGATATCAAAAGTCGTATGAATGATGTTGATTGGTGCACGCGCGTGGGAGAATGAGACCTTTACTTTAAAAATAATATTTTGTATTACTAAAAAATTTGGTCGTACATTGTAAAGTTATTTACTCTTCATTATTGACTTTTAATAGAAATGTGGAAGTGAGATTTCATTTGCTGGTAAATAATTGAATGTAATTAATTTCAGTCAACCTTGCTTATTTTGAATTTCAATTAAAGAGACTTTATTTTATTTTGGAGCATAAATGAATATTGATCTAATAACTGGAATATTAATTTTGCAAATAAATGAATAAAGAATATTTTAGTAAATTACATTACGTTCTTTTAATGAGAAAAAAAAATTAATTAGTTGTTTCTAAAAGAAAATAAATATTTTTCAGTAATATTCGTATCAAAAATTTGGGGCGTTACATGTGGTATCAGAGCATTAATTCTCGGACCTTGTGGGGGTGGATGTGTCGTGTATGTTGCATGTATTGTGATGTCACTTGTGTTATTTGTTTGATTTTCTAATTTTTGAATTTTGTTAATTACCTAAAATTTTAATTATATGTCGTTAATTGTGTAACCTTCCTGAATTTGAATTTTACTAATTACTTGAATTCTTATTATTGTCATTAATTATGTTAACTATTTGGTTTTCTAATAATTGAATTTTATTAACTACTTAAATTTCTATTATGTGCCATTAATTGTGTAACATTCGTGAATCTGAATTTTACTAATTACTTAAATTCATATTATTGCTATTAATTATGTTAACTATTTGGTTTTCTAATAATTGAAATTTTATTAACTACTTAATTTTCTATTATGTGTCATTAATCGTGTAAGAATCTTGAATTTGAATATTTAAGAATTACTTAAATTTTTATTATGTGCCTATTTATTATGTTAATTGATTGGTGTTTTAATTATTGAATTTACTTAAATTCGTATGTGTGATTAATTGCTGTAACCTCCATTGATCTTGTCATTAAATATCATGACTTAAATATTTGGTTAATGGGTGTTATTATATTATTTATTTAGTTGTTTTCAATTTGAAATCTCTAGTCTAGTTGTATGTTTTCCTTGCAATTGTCTTTATATTATTTAGAAATCTTCTATTTAATTTGATAGATTTTTTACTATCTTTTTTATGAATTTTACTTGTTTATCGTATGACTATTTTGTTTTAAATAATCTTAGACTCTCCACTTCTTGCTCACCTTAAATGATTTTGTGATATACCTACTAATGACTTAATTAGTTTCGTTAAATAATCATTATATTACAAAATAATTTAATCTTCTACTTCATACAAATGAATATTATTATGTTATAAATATAATACTATATATTTATTATTTGTTATCCATTGTCTTTTTTATATTATTTTTATGAAACTACAAATTTTAGTTCACTTGAATTGCAAATATTTTTAAAAAAGAATATCATTTAATTCGATATTATTCTTAGTGTTAGTTTAATAAATTTTCCTTTTAACTTGCTTAGTTAAGATATTTTTAATATTGCAAAGGTATTTAATAAACAAAATTTACTTTGGTTTTTATTTCTTAAATTTAATTTCTTAAGATAAATTTAATGTATTATGTTTTCTTTTTGAATTTATATACATATACAATATTTTTCTTTATTTTTATGAATGTTGTTTACACACTTTAAGATTGAAAGAGTTAAGATAGTATATTGTTGTTAATTATTTTATACCATTAATATCATTATTATTAGTTTCTATTATTGTTTTTATTTGTTAACATTTAGATTTTTTATTTTATGTTATAGTTACAAAAAAAGAGACTAAGAATGATTTTTCCCTTGTCAACAATCATTGAATATTTTTTATTACTATAAATTAATTTGTTTAGTTATCTAAATTAAAATATTTTCTAGTATATACTATTATTATCTAAATGCGCAAAATCTTAATTGTAAAATTATATTTTTATTTATTTAATTTTATATGTTATTTATTTTAAAAGACTGGTTGGATTAAAAAGAGCTTACAAATATATTAAAAGTCTTTTATTATATTGATTTATGAAGAAAAAAATATTAATATGATTATTACTAAATGAATATAAGAGCTTAATCACAGTGACTTAATTTCGAAGAAGGCGATAACAATAATTTGTTTTACTATCCTTGAGAAATTAATTTACCTATTAAATGTCTATCAAGATTTATTTTATTTTGCATTGTCTTTATGAGATAAGTTACAACATATATGTGTGTCCTATTAATAATGAAAAATGTATCGAATTTATGGATTTTAATAAAATTAAATAAGTGAGTTTTATGAATATGTTAATTTTATTTGAATTTCAATCATTTTTTAATTTCACCAATAAATTTTATGTCTTATATTATATATTATTGTGATTTATTAATTGTATTATTTATTATGATTAGTATATTATTATTTATTTTATTATACATTATTATCAATGAATTTTGCATATTAGTATTGCTTTGTCGGATTCTATTCTATAATAAATAATAAAACACAATTAAATCAATTTCTATATAGAAATGATTTTTTAATGAAAGATCTATGATTTCCCTCTTGTTCTATCTTTAAAATTTTAAAATATTGCTATCAACATATAATTCTAAATTTGCTCTATTTTAATAAATGACATTCTCAATTGTGTTCTCTTTTATTTTTCTTTATATGCTCATTGGTTTGCTTTAACTAGTTTATCTGTTTAGCAAGTAACTTTTTATACAATTCAAGTTTTATATTTATAGTTTGAATTGTTGTTAATCTAGAAATTTTTGTAACACTAATGGGGATTTGAAATTTTACTTGATTTTTGAGAGATGTGTCAATACGTGTATGTAGCTTGTCCATTTGTTTTTCCTCTTAGTTTCGAGGACGAAACTATTTTTAAGGGGGTAAGTATTGTAACACCCCAAAATTTTTATATATTTATATATGTATCTTTTTTAGTATTGCTATTATTAAATTAATAATTATTCTATGTGTAAATAAATTAAATTAAATTTATCACACTCTATTCTACCTAAATAATTATAATCTACATTTTTATTAATTGTTTTGACGTGACATATTACATGGGGACTATTTACTAAATATCTTATTTCATAAATAGACATTTTTTTATTTGATTAGTTTCGATAATCATGAAATTGATGTGTTAGGTATGTTTGTTTTATTTTGTTATGTGTGATTCATAATTCTTGTCTTGCTTGATTTATTTTAGTTGATAAAATATTAGTCCAATTATTTAATTAAATTATAATTTATATAAGTTATATTGTTTGCTAGTTTATTTGCGATACCAAATAAGTATTTCATTTTAAGGAAATATTATAGAGTTAGTGAAAACCAACCTTTATGTATAAGTGTTTTGAAAATTTTTGGTTCATCCTATAAAAACAAAAAATTTAGTGAGTGACTCATTCTTTTACTCTCCTTTATGACAAGAATTTATGACAATTCATGGTGTTTTCTTGACATAATGTGCATTAATTCATTTTAAACACCTTTAAATTATTTTTTTAAAGGAAGATTATAAATTTAATTATAAGTTTTTTTTGTGCAATTAAGAGAGGACACAAAAAGACTATTGTCCTTTTTGTATCTCATTGCATTCATCTCTCTTAAACTAAAAATTATAATTTTATTATAATTGTCTACAAAATAATTCTATGAATTTTTTGGTTTCGTAACTATTAGATAAAAAAATTAAAAGGGTGATGTGACAATCTCTAACTTATTTATTTAATTAAAATTAGTGTCTGACACCTTCAATATATGGTGAACTCTATTAGTTAATTCAAATTAACTATACATATAAATTTCAATTGGCTTTGTAACAACCTAATAAAATTAAAGAAATAGTAATTATTGGTAGTATAATGTTGGAATTAAGTGCACTTCAATTTTAGACAAGAAATTAATGGTAATAGCGCAACGTAAATAGCTTATATGTTCATACGTTTCCATTAGGCATCTTGTTGTCACACCTATTTGCCATTCGTTCACTCTCAAAATAATTTTCTGAGTCGTAAATTCTAATATCTATCGGTGTTGAATTCATACTGCCTCGTGAGCTATTTCTCGTGCAAATTTAGAGGTGTTAAGAAAGAAAGCGCCTAAGGTAAGGGATTTTCCCCATGCAATGTTAGGCTAGATATTAAATTAATAGTTTGTAAGATATTGATTATAAAACTTGTTGTCTTAAAAGAAAATATTGATTTTTAATTGCCTTAAAGAATTTTAACTATAATATTTATTTTTATGAGTAATATGTTTGCTTTGATAAACTTAATTATAAATTTCGATTTTTATTATTATAACATGAGTAATATGTTTTGATGTCATATATTTGATGTAAAGTATTATTTGTGTGTTGTTTATGTATACTTAATTATAAAGCTATGGTTTTTTATTATGATCTCATGAGTAATTTTTTTAGGATGTTCTTTAATTTAAAGTTTTGATTTTGTGCTTATTTCATTTCAAAGTTTTGATTTTTAAGGAATCTATATGAGTCTGGGGGAAATGGTGTAAGTTTTTGATTTAATTATATATATAAACATGATTAAGTTGATTTTGTGATGTGTTTAGCGGCAAACCTTGAATTTGTGTTTTTAATAATATTATTTTGTGGTTGACTAAGTGGCTTATGATTTGTGTTTTGAATATTTTATGTATGTCGTTGTCTAAGTGATTGTGGTTGGTGGTTTGTATTTTAAATATTTTTATCTTGTGGTTGTCAAGTGATTGGTGATTTGCATTTAAATATTGTTATCTTTGTGGTTGCCTTAAGTGGCTATGATTTGTGTTCTAAATATATCTTTGTGGTTGCCTAAGTGTGCTGGTGATTTGTGTTTAAATATTGTTATCTTTGTGGTTGCCTAAGTGGCTGGTGAATTGGATTTAAATATTGTTTATCTTTGTGGTTGCCTAAGTGGCTTGTGATTTATGTGATTATCTAATTGGGTGGTGATATGTATCTTTGAGCATCATTATCATTTCATGACATATCATATGCATCTTTGTGGACGCCTGTGTGGCTGGTTTAATTTTCCCATTGGTATGCGTGACATCTGTGTGGACGCCTGTGTGGCTGGTTATATCCGGATCATATATGTTTAGGAGCATGCATGACTTGCATACATTTTTATGTTATTTTATTTTTGATCTAATTATTTGCTATACGATTGAACTTGATTTATTTAGATACATTCTATGACTTTTTGATACATCTTTAAGAACTATTAAAGAATCAAATTTTTTAAAATCTTTTATTACGAAAAGATTTTATATTCATATTTTATGGTTGTTAATTTATTATTTGGTTTAATTTTGTTGTGGGATGAACTGACCCCTTACACCAATATTTAGGTACTAATGATATCAAAAGTCGTATGAATGATGTTTGATTGGTGCACGCGCGTGGGAAAATGAGACATTTACTTTAAAAATAATATTTTGTATTACTAAAAATTTTGTCGTACATTGTAAAGTTATTTACTTTTCATTATTGACTTTTAATAGAAATGCGGAAGTGAGATTTTATTTGCTGGTAAATAATTAAATGTAATTAATTTCAGTCAACCTTGCTTATTTTGAATTTCAATTAAAGAGACTTTATTTCATTTTGGAGCATAAGTGAATATTGATCTAATATCTGAAATATTAATTTTGCAAATAAACGAATAAATAATATTTTAGTAAATTGCATTACATTCTTTTACAAAAAAAAATATCAAGTCATTTTCTGACGCATCTTTAAATTATTACATGATGAACTACTTTCAAAAAAAAAATTATAGTTATTTCTAAAAGAAAACTAATATTTTTAAGTAATTTTTGGATCAAAAAATTTTGGGGCGTTACAAAGACAAGAGAAGAAAAATGATAAAGATACAAACAATTGCATCTATTAATAATGTCTACATTGTTTGTGATGATAATTTCATAACCTTGCATGTTAGGATTCAACTTGGATTATTGATTCAGGTGCCTCATATCATGTTTACTCTTAGGCGTGATTTCTTCTCATCTTACAGTACTAGGGATTTTGGCATGGTAAATATGGGAGATGAAGGAGTATGTGAAATTATCAGTATGAGAGATGTTTGGGTTGAAACTGGGATTGGTTGCAAGCTTTCAATTGAAGAATGTTAGACATGTACCTAATATTCGTCTCAATTTGATTTCGATGAAATCCTTGGATATTGAGGGTTATCACACTTACTTTGATGGTGGTGGTATATGTAAAATCACCAAAGGTCCCGAGTGGTTGTAAAGGAGCAAAGTTCCACTTCTCTCTATAGGATGCCTACGAAGTTATGCAAGGAAGAAGTGAATGCAATTGAAGATGCATATTCTAATTTATGGCATATGCGCCTTGGGTCACTTGAATGAGAAATGACTCAACATATACTTGCGAAGAAAAACTTTCTTCCTGTGAAAAGTACGTCTCTAAAAACTTGCACTCATTGTTTTGCTGGAAAACAACATAGAGTTTCTTTTCATAATACTGGTCTCATAGGAGGCAAAAATATTATTGATTTAGTTCATACTGATGTTTGTATGATGGATAGTAAATCTCTGGTGGGCGCATCATATTTTGTTACTTTATTAACGACCACTCTAGAAAAGTGTGGGCGTTTCCTTTGAAATCTAAAGACCAGGTATTTAGAGTCTTCAAATATTTTTATGCAAGTGTTGAAAGAGAAAAGGGAAGGAAACCGAAATGTGTTCGATCAGATAACGTGGCGAATACGAGGTCCATTTGAAGAGTATTGTAGAGACATGGAATCAGGTTTGAGAAAACAGTTTCAAAGACACCTCAACATATGGTGTTGCAGAGAGAACGAATCGTACGATTAATGACAGAATCAGATGTATGCTCTCTCATGCAAAATTAGCGAATCCTTTTGGGGTGAAGCAATGAAAATGCAGTGGATTTGATCAATCTTTCTCCTTCTATTCCACTTGATGATCATGTTCCAAATAGAGTGTGAACAAGGAAGATGTCTTTTACCGTCATTTTGAGAGTTTTTGGTTGCAGATGTTTTGTTCACGTTCCAAGAGATGAGAGGTCCAAGCTTGATAGTAAATTCAAACCGGTGTATATTCGTCGGTTATGGTGATAAAGAATTTGGTTATAGATTGTGGGATTCGGTTGACAAGAAAATTATCAGATATGTGATATTTCTTGAAGACCAGACTATTGAAGATTTTTGATAAAGCTGAAAAACAGAAACCAAATTCCAGAAGTTACATTGAAAATGTTGCGCCTAAGCCCCTGTAAGAAACCTTTTGTTGATGGGGTGTGATTATAGGTAGATGATAAGAATGCAGCTGATGATCATGTGCCTCACCATGATGAGCAGATTCCAGTTGAGCCATCAGTCGAGTTTGAGTTGAGAAGATCTACTAAAGAACGTCAACCTTCTCAAAGATATCCTCCACATGAGTATGTTATGATCACTGATAGTGGAGAGCCAGAGTATTATCAAAGAAGCTATTACAAATGTGATAAAGAAAAGTGGTTAAAGGCCATTCAAAAAGAGATGAATCCTTGCATGAGAATCACATATTTGATTTGGTAAAGTTGCCTAATGGTAGAAAAGCACTCAAGAACAAATGGGTATACAAGATAAAGGCATAAGAGAATAGTTCTCAACCAAGATACAAAACAAGATTGGTTGTGAAAGGTTTTAATCAAAGAAAAAGTATTGACTTTGATGAAATTTTTTCACCTGTGGTGAAGATGTCCTCTATCCGAGTTGTGCTTGGGTTAGCAACTAGTTTGAACCTAGAAGTTGAACAACTTGATGTGAAAACTGCATTTCTTCATGGTGATTTGGGAGGAGGAGGTCTATATGGAGCAACTAGAGGGTTTTCGAAGTCAAAGGTAAAGAGCAACTTGTGTGTAAATTGAAGAAAGTTTGTATGGGCTCAAACAAGCACCTCGACAATGGTACAAAAAATTTGATTCTTTCATGGAGAAACATGAGTATGGTAAAACTACTTCTGACCATTGTGTGCTTATCAAGAAATTCTCTGATTTAGATTATATTATTCTCTTATTATATGTGGATGACATGTTGATTGTTTGTCATGACACTAAGAAGATTCAATATTTAAAGAAAGATTTGAACAAGTCTTTTGCAATGAAAGACATAGGTCCTGCAAAGCAAATTCTGGGTATGAGAATTACTCGTGACAGGAAGAATAATAAATTGTGGTTGTCTCAACACAATTATATTGAGAAGGTGTTAAAGAGGTTTAACATGAGTAATTGCAAACATGTTAGTACTCCACTTGCTACTCATTTTAAATTGAATTCTGATAAATGTCCTACAAGTGAGAAAGACAAAGAAGAGATGAAGAAGGTTCCTTATGCATCCACAGTTGGTAGTTTGATGTATGTTATGGTATACACAAGGCCAGATATTGCTCATGCAGTTGGAGTTGTTAGTCGATTTCTCTCTAATCCTGGTAAAGATCATTGGCAAGCAGTGAAATGGATTCTAAGATACCTCAGAGGCACTTCCAAAGTGTGTTTATGCTATGGAGGTGATGAACCTGTGTTGGATGGCTACACATATGCAAATATGACAGGTGATCTTGATTCTAGAAAATCTACTTCTGGTTATATGATGACTTTTGTAGGGGGAGCTGTATCTTGGAAATCAAGACTACAAAAGTGTGTTGCTTTGTCCACTATTGAAGCTGAGTACATTGCAGCAACTGAAGCTTCCAAAGAACTCTTGTGGATGAAGAAATTCCTACATGAGTTAGGCCTCAAGCAAGACAAGTTTGTGTTATCCTGTGACAGTCAGAGTGCGATCCATCTCAGCAAGAATTCGACTTTCATGCAAAGTCGAAGCATATTGAAGTGTGGTATCATTGGATACGAAATGCACTGAAAATAAAGTCATTTTTAATTGAGAAGATTCATACTGATGAAAATGGTTCAGGTATGATGACGAGACCTTGCCTGTGTCGAAGATGATATGATGTAAAAAAAAAGCTGGCATGGTTGAGCAGTACCTTCTCACTTGAGTCGTGAATGGGAGATTTGTTGGGTGGGTTCACTCCCAAGTAGAACTGACTAGTTTTATTAGTATTAGTATTATTATTATTGAAAAAAAAGAAAGAAAAAAAAGGGTATTATTGGGTTAGGCTCACGTGAATGAAATAAAAGGGGATTTAGAAATCCTAAGAATTAGAAGAACGAAAGAGAACGGCTGTCAGAGAAGAAAAATAAGAGTTTGGTTCCGGTGGTGGTAACAGATGTGTAGCAAATTTGCTCCGTTTGATCTACAAATTTAGTATGTTATTTCTACCACCGAGTTTGTTTTTTTTTAATATACAGTTTGAGTAGTTTTATCTTTTCTTAGAGTTACTTTGGCATACCCACTTTAGTGGAAGATTGTATTGTTGATTGATGTTTTCTATTGTTATTAGGAAGACTGTATTATTATAGTGGAAGTTTTACTGAACTAGGTTCCGTGGTTTTATTCTCTCAATTTGAGGGAAGTTTTCTATGTTAAAAATTGCGTTTGTCTCATATTTAATTTTCTGCCAATTATTTTTGCTTTGGTGAAATTGTATTTTCTGTTTGACCATTTAGGTGGGGAAAAAAATATTCTGCATTAATGTGTTGATACTAATTTAAAATCTAACAAAATTATAAAAATAAAATGAGGTATTATTTGATGAATTCCATGTAATATTGTTGTGGAGTCAATAGCTCCTATATCAAATTTTTCGAAGCATATGATCATCATAACTGCCGTCCATTTAATAAATCATTTCCCAAAGAAAACCAACGCCTCTAAGTAACACAATGCAACAGGAAAAAGTCACAACGTTGCTACGAGGACAAAATTTGCAACAAGGATAATGTCAGGATAAAATCCACTAAAGACTTGTAAGAAGTCACAACATTTTAAATAATGTTTACAATGTAGATAGTAGACCAAAAGCAAACAAACATGTATTAGGCATATACAAACTTATACGATAATAAAAAAAGAAAAAAAATTAGAACATCCACTACTAAACTTAATACAGGTTCAATTCCACTTCAACAATTTATTTCATTTTTTTACAGTTTAATTTTAAAAAAATTATATTAGATCTCATAATATAATTTATAACATTATATTTTATTTATATTTAATTTTATTATAACTTAAAATGAAATAATTTAAATATTTCAATTTAATATTTATTATACATTATTTTAATTTTTAAATTAGAATAAAATTAACTTAAATTTTTTAATAAATAATAAAAATTAAACGTTAAATACATATATAAATCATTAAAAATGATAAATATAAAAATTATTATTATTATTAATAAATTAAAAATAAGTTAACGGATTTATTATTATTAATAACCTAATAAAAAAAGTAATGGTTACAAATTTATTATTATGAAAATATGAAAGTACCGATCGAAAACTGTGATGACAATTTGACACAACTCTAATGGTAAACTCACAAAAAACTAAATTTTACGTGACTACACACTCTGACGGACGAACACATTTGACTACAGTTAAAGATGCTCTTAGCACTATCAAAATTAACATCATATTGATTAAGTAAATAAATAATATTAGTTGACGAAATTATATCATTTTAAATATTAATTAAATTAATTTAATAATATGAAACATGTCAGTTTATATAGATATTTATGGTAGTGACGTCTCTTAAGTAGATTTAATAATTTACAGTTGTTATTAAAAAAAAAAAACTTAAGTTACACGTAACAAATCCGACATAAATAAAATTGTGGGCAATACTTATTTATTATACAACATATATATTATCTAAACTTTTAAGAAGCAAATTTCTTTAGTGGAATTTTCACAAGTTCGGTAAAAATCTCCACAATTCACTTATCTTTTAATAAATTTGACTATATGTAAGTATGATAAGTGAGTGAGATTATATTGTAGAAAATTTAAATGGTAGAGAATCCATTTTCTAATTTATAATATCTTTTTATTTTTAACCTTATCTCTTTGTACAACTCAACAAGTCTATATCTAAGAAACCAACACCCGTAAAAGGCAAAGGAAAAATTGAGAATGTTATTTGGTGGACTAAACTAAAGCCCATTTCATTTATTTATATTTTGAAAGCCACATAAGACCGAAATTATCCTTCATATTAATAAATAAATAAAAACGAAATTTTCAACACAATTTTTAACAAGTTCAAATTTTAAGTTTGACGTCATAAAAATAGATACCAGTGACATTTAATTTGAGTTTGCTGTTTTAACAACGATTTCAATTAAAAACTATTATTAAAACTCAACTTTTAAATTTATCAAAAATATATTTATATTTTAGAAAACTTAAAATTTAAACTAAATAGAAGATAAATAGGCTCAATGAGTTTTACTGGAACAAAATACTTTTTTTTTTAAAATAATTAAAAAACTGTTTTCGGCAAACTCGAATTAAACATATTTGTAATCAACAAATTCAAAATTTGAGTAATCAAAATAATGTTTTTTCGACAAATTTGAATTTTAATTTTTAAAATATAAATTATTTCGAAAATATTGGGAAGGTAAAAGACTACTCCAGAGTTTTGAACAAACTTTGTTTATTAAAAATATATCAGGTGCAAAAATGAGATTTAAGTTGTTGTGGGGGTGGAGGTTCAATAAAAAGGGATAGCAAATAAAATTTGTCTGTTACTTCTTAGTGGAGTATGGAACTCTTCACTATCCGGTCATCAAAGCCCAATAGTGAAAGTAAGGCCCAATTTAAAACAAACATGGGCCGAGCCCAAACAGTATCAATATTTATAATATCCGAAATGCCAATCTTCATCCTCCCCATTTTGGAGTAGCTAGGGTTTGTATCGAAGACAGAAGAGTAGGCGCAGCTTCGTGAATTCAACAATGGGGTAATTTCCATTAACCCTAATTTCTCAAATCAAATAAATTTTCGTAATCAATGTAACTAATGGATGTGTGTTTCGTTGTTCAGCAAGGATCAAGGTTCACGAGCTGAGGCAGAAGACAAAGGCTGATCTTTTGAGTCAGTTGAAAGACCTAAAGGCTGAACTCTCCTTGCTCCGTGTTGCTAAGGCACTGGTGGTGCACCCACAAGCTCTCCAAGATGTAAAATTAAAACTTCATTGTTTTAATTCTAATGGGTTGATTTGGTTTGGTTTGTGTAAGGTTTTTTGTTTATGATGATGATGGCTTTTTTTTAATTGTTTTGTGGGTTTCAGTAAGGTGGTGAGGTTGTCCATTGCTCAGGTGTTGACAGTGATTTCTCAGAAACAGAAGGCTGCATTGAGGGAAGTTTACAAGAATAAGAAGTATTTGCCACTTGATCTTCGCCCTAAGAAGACCAGGGCTATTCGCAGAAGGCTCACCAAGCATCAGGTATTAATCCCTTTTTGTTCATAATTTAGTTCTATTTACAATATGCTGATAACAACTTGACGTTAATATGAACTTTTACTCCGATGTACCCTTTTAGTTTTTGGTTTTTACTTAATGAATGCATTTCATTTGTGTATATTTGCTTCAATAACATCCTAAGATGATGTTTCAGAGCAAACTCAATGTGTTTGTTTGAATTCTGTATGCTATTTACGCTGATACAACATTGAGATTGATAGTTAACCACTCAGAATAATGTATTTTGTAGTGTCAATTATAACCTTATTCATATTGCGGAAGAAGTGTAAAGTGTACTGCCGCTGAAGTTATTGTAATATACATAATGTATTAACTGTATGAGTAAACTTCTGCAATTTTGTTATTAAGTACCCTATATACATATCTGTTGTGGTTATGGAATTTCAATGTTCCTCAAACAGATTCAAATAGATTTATTTATTGTTAGGTGTGACTGTGCTCTAATAATATAAAGATCTTCTAAAACATTGGTTAATTTTAGCTTGATATGATTCTCACCATATTGGAACCTTATCCTCTGCTGTTGGAAAACAAATTGCTTCAATCGATATTTTCGGTTTCAATAGTAATTTGTTGTATGTTTTTTCGTTGTTTTTTCATTGTTGATCACTATTCTTCATTATTTGTTTGGACTGAACAGTAGTTTGGATCATTGCTTATGATATTTTTCACTGGTTCATGCAGGCATCATTGAAGACCGAGAGGGAGAAGAAAAGGAGACATATTTCCCATTGAGGAAGTATGCTATCATAGCATAGGACAGTAGACCAATCTCATTGGAGATTTACATCCTTTATAGTTGACAAGTTTTGATATTTCTACTCCTGTAATTTCATGTTGGTTTTATTAAGTTTTTCTTTAACAGACATGGAGATTCCCTCCTGAACCTACTAGAATTTGTGTGCTTGATAGTTTTTGTCTCTCTAAGGAACCAGACTCTGGGTATTGTTAGTTTCAGTGTTCAAAATTGATGAATGCTTTGAGTTTTGCCCGTTTTATCTACATTTTCTAATTTGTTTGGTATATGATGTTGTCAATTTCAGTTAGGGTAAGTGCAGAAACTTTTTTCCTAATTCTAACCTTTTTAACAAAATCCAAAGGATAAGGTATGAAGAAAGTTAGTCAAAACACGAGTGCACTTATATATTTGTTTATCTACAAAAATGCAGACTGATACTCAAACAATATTGGTGACCTCAAAAAAAAAAATTTTGTTTTTGTTGATAATGTATGGTGATGCCACAATTGAGACTTCTTTGGGAGCTTGTTGGGATGATGTGATGTAATCATCTTATTTATTATCAGTCAATTTGCGCAAATGTTCAATATGATGTACAATGCGAGTTTTTTTTAACTAGTAAAATGAAGAATAAAAGAAAAGAAACAAATGATGTTTTATTCACACTTGCATGTCAGTCACCATAGCATTTGTCTTCTATGTTCTCTGCTTACGAATCCGGGTGGCTGTGTATTGTTTTACAACTCTTTGCACCACTACTATAAAACTCCTCAATTGAGCTAAAATGATATAAGGATCTAGAATGATAAAAAGCATGATGAAGATGAATTACGATTTTCGACAATACCAATAACAGAAGAAATGTCAGACCAACAATTAGGTGAAATTTACATACTACATAATTTAATTATCAAATTTTTACAATTAAATTTGCATTTGTTATTCCAACTGATTAAACTTTAGCCAGCTATAATAATATACATTTCAATGTTAATAATACTCGGAATAAATATATAAAATTATGATAAAATATAAACTGCAATGTTTGGTTAGATCTGTTACAAAAAAACAATGATAAATTGCAATGTTTGGTTTCTTTGGTTTCACGGCAACTATGCAAATCTCATGTCCCAAGACGTTCCTACCATGACTTACTATATTCTCCAAATACACAAATTATAACAATTTAGTATGTATCTTACACACGTGACACGACTTCATACCGTATGGTCTTATTGGCTACAAATGGACTGCCAACCTGTACATAAATGGAGAACCTCTCTGAGAGAATGAGTAGCTGCTTCCATGTCCAAGTTGGGTAATATTCACAGGATGGAACATGGATTCTTCTTTGTATTCTGTTGACAAGCATGGCTGAGCACCATTCAGTAACATGTCTCCTTCAGATATTGTCATAACCAGACTTCTGTTCTTCTCTGTCAGCTGCCTAAATAATCACTTTTATCACACCAATTAGTAGCCATAAGGAGTATTAACTGTTTAATTGATGTCTAATTATTGCTGAACTACACAGAAATTTAGGAGTTGTTCATATCACCCCACTGCCCACTGTACATTTGCCAGATATAATCACAAAATTTGAATTTTTCATGAAGTAAAATATAAATTATTTTACGTATCTAGACATCAGAATATAACTCTAGCAAAATATTCTGACAGAAATTGAGATGCTAATGGGGTAAAATTAATGGATGTTAAACACGCCTTTAAAGGTAAATATTATTAGTTCAGAGCTGGCCCAAATGTGCGTGAGTCTAACAAAGCTGTGTTGAGGGGGTCTTTTGACAGCTTGTGTGACATTTTTGCTTCATAAAATACTAGTGTCTGCTTTAGGTTGGGTCCTTTTTCCAACAGGCGTGGCATTTTTGCTTTACAAAATCTAATAACAAATGTTTTTTTTCCTTTTCTCTGGTGAGCCTATAAGCTAAGTCTTTATATGTGAAAATGGGTTACAAATGGAATGAATTTGAATTACTGATGATAAACATCAACATGAGTGAAGGGCTATGCTTTTACCTTCTCAGTATAAGATTCAAAAGTCTTTTTCTTAGTTCCTGCTCATATATGTTGCATTGGGAGTATATCTGTAAAATGATTTTTAGATAAATCAGTTTAGTGCACATAAATTAGAATGCAAAATATGTAGATGAAATGCAGGGGATGATATAACAGCACAATTACTGAGACTCAACGCTAGCACAAACTGCATATATTGCCAGTTTCTGGTGTAATTATTGTACAGATGAACCATTTTCCAAATCTCACACGAGGGTGTCTCTGCGCGTTCCATCAAAGAACAATGATGGATCGTCACCCGGTATGCATCTATCATCCACGTGAGATGGATCAGCTCCAATTTAGCATGGTCTTGTCATGCTGTGCAAAGTGACATCTGGTGCATGCCACAAATGAATAATTCTCATTACAAAACAGCACAATTGATCAATCACTGATGTACGTTTCATTTAAACGGAGAAAATGAACACACTAGATATAGTGATATCGTGCTTTGTCTTGTAATGTCTATAAGCCATCATCATAATCTCGGAGACTGGCACGAATCTATCCATATATTCCTAGAAATTTTTTTGGTTTTATTTGAATCCCATCTACATCGTGACCCCTTCCCCTCAAACTCAAGGTTGCATATAATTAATATTCTCACACTCTTTCAATCTTAATCCTTTCCCAGTCATTTAATCCTCTGGCCTTCTTCCATCTATTGTCTTATGAGATGACACACTCAAGTATGATGAAAGATTATTGTACCTGAACTTCAAAAACAATCCATAGCGGCTCCTTCTACGACACCCTTCACGAAGTGAACCAGACCATCATCTGAATGCCAAACACAGTCAATGAATAAATACACAAACTCAATACTTTAAAAAATTTACGCTCCTCAATAATGTGAAAAGTACATGCAATGGTTGAACACATTTTTCTCTCATTATACCATTGTCAACTCTAAACATATATCAACATCACAAAACCTCAACAACAACAATTAAAGGCTTTTTCCAATTGCTGTATGAATGAAAGAGGATGTCATAAATAATGTTGTAATGTTCTGTAATGAAATATGTCTAATGAT
Source organism: Cicer reticulatum (assembly GCA_002896235.1). NCBI lineage: Eukaryota > Viridiplantae > Streptophyta > Magnoliopsida > Fabales > Fabaceae > Cicer > Cicer reticulatum. Next base: position 16,444 of record PGWS01030615.1, read on the forward strand.
AGATCATTTCAATGAAAACATAGTTTTTAATTATCAAAATGGAGAAATTTGCAAATCTCTAACAAAATGATCTAAACACATATATAAATCAATAAGGGCATCCTAATTCCAAAGTGTGCAATATTTGGGCGTTAAATTAACGATGAATCACTTCATGCCAAAAATAGAATAATGAAAAATGCCAATTTGAGCATAAAAAGAAATAGAAAAATGGAAAAGAGAAGAAACCTACCTGCAAGGGAGGTAACCAAATGAGAGGACCGTGGAGGCCACCAATAGCGAGGCGGCCGAACCTCAACGACCGGCGATTGCCCTCAAAGTGGAATCCACATCTCCGTAACGGCAGCATAATCACCGACGCCATATTCACCTTCTCTTCAATTCTCTTCTTGCTTCTACAATCTACACATACAATAATAATAGGACAATTATAATATTTTTTAAATACTAAATTATTAGAGTAAATATTCAAATTTTGTAAAAAGAAAAGTAACTATAGAAATTGTGTTACTATCATATATTATTAATGTATATTTTAAAATGACGGCTTAAATTTTACAATGTTAAATTAATTTTGTCCATAGGTTAATATTTGTAGGATAAAAATACCATAAAAAAGGGTGGTAACTATCGGAGTTTAATAAAGATTGGAGTATAATTGATAAATATAAGAACACGAAAAAGAATTGAATTCATATCAAATATGAAAGAGATGTTGATGTGAGATAAATGAGATTTTTCAAATGAAGATATAGAAAGATTGTTTTATCACTTATATCAAAAACATATATCTACTTTTGGTAGTCCATATGCCATAACATGAAAACTCTACAAATAAGAGAGAAACATAAAATAGAATTGAATACTATACATAATATTACCATAGTAAATTTACACAAAGTTATATATATTTATACAAACGATTAGATAAAAAGATGAATAGTGGAAAATAAGTATTTTTTTAACTAATTTATATTATTAACTAATTAAAATTATTAACATCAACATATTCAACTTTTTGATTAGATATGATAACTAATTAATTAAGTTAAGATATTTAATTTTTTTTAGTTGAAGATTAAAATATGATTATACTAAATATTTTAAATAGAATTTCTTAAATAATTGAAATTTAAAAAATATTTTTTTTCAAAATATTATATTAATATGTTACATTAAACATGATATGAGATTTAGTTATTGTTCAAACTTTACTAATTATAATACTCAACACAAAATTTAATATAATTAAACCATTAATATTTTTAAAGTTATTAAAATCTTTGGTGGTGTCTAATCTAATGTTAGAAGCAAAATTTAGTATTATATTTTCTACCATTACAAATAATAGTACAGTAAATAATTAATTTCATCAAGAAACTACATCGCCTTTAAAAATTCAGGTATCTTTTTAGTTTCAAACACGTAACACACACCATCTCTCGGTTGTGGCCGTGGTTTTTTAGGTCCAGACTAATGTGTAGTCTTTAGATTTTTGTTTATGAACAAAATTTAATTCTTTACTGAGTCTATATATTATTTACATAAGAGTAAATTTTAACAAATTTATATAACAAATATAAAAGATATAAATAAATAAGTCATTAGGTTATTTTTCTATCATTCCATTTTACTTAATTAATTAATTTATTGTATTGGGGTACAACCATTGTGGTATGGCAACTTATTTAGGTGTGGGAAATGTTACTGTCTATTTTGTATCAACCTTTTTCACCTATTATTGGCATGCACTTCCTACAATGGTTGGAATATATGTATTATTTCTTTTTTAAAACAAAAAGAAGCTAACCCATCTAATAACTATTTAAAGTAAATCATCCTTTTGAATCTTCAAGTCGTAGATGTCCATTAAATGAGAATCCTTAATTTACATTATATGATAATATTTTTTTAAATTCATCTAACATTAATCAAAATATTTTATTCATCAATAAACTTTATTAAATTTATTGATGTATCACATTAAATGATATATTAACTTGTAAATGTAGATGGGACCAACATCATAAAAAATTTAATTAAAAATAATATATTTTCTGTATAAAAGTCATTACATAAACTCTGTCGTGATATAGTTACTTATTAAAGAGATTTTTTTATTTACACATGAAAATCTTTTAATATTTTCTAAAATACAAAAGCGTAGACAACAATTCTAATATGTATTAACTACAAGAAAATGAACGTTTAGCGACAGTGAAAATCTGTAGGTAAACGTATAAAAACCGTAGGGATAGGCAAATTTACCTATACCGACGGGTTTTTTTTCGTGGTATATAATCGCCCAATGCCTACGGATTTTCGCCGTGGCTACAGGGTATAGTGACAGAATTTTTTTCGTTGCGGTAAACATTTGATTTTACCTACGGATATTTCATTGTTGGTATATACTTTAGCCATAATTTATACAACTTATACCTACGGTTTTGATTCTGTTGCTATACATTTAAGTGACAACTTTTTTCTGTTGGTATAGGTTTTAAGAGTAATTAATTCATTATAAATATTAATTTTTTGTTATCAACAAAAATTATATAATAATTTAAAATTTATTTTATAAAATTAACCAAATATAAATATACAATGAAATATATATATCTAAGACTCAAAATAAAATAAAAGGTGTTCATTGTATATATTAAAAATTAATATAAAAGTCTTACAACGATAAAACAAAACCCTTAACCTCAAAAAATAGACATTTAAAATAGACATCTTGTGTCATACATAACAATCTCAAAAAATATTAAGAAATAGAGTCCACTAAATTGCCAATATTCCATCTTCAACAACAAATTAGCTTTTAATCTTCACCTACAATCAATAAAATAACAAATGAATAAATACCAAATTTTTTAGTTCTTCCTAAAAAATAAAATAAAAATTATTAATGATTGAAAATACCAAATTGAAATTGACATTCAAAGCATGTAGTACTACAATAAGATCCAATTAAAAAACTTCAACATTGCATATAGGCTAACAAATACAAAATCTCCTAAATGGTCAAGTAAAAATCCAATACAATCATCATACATTTGAAAATAAAATTCAGCACTTTGTCAAACTTAATTTATACACATTTTATATATTGGTACCGTTTAATTATTATCAAAACTTACAATCAATTTTGCAGCCTTTTCATTGACAATTGTTCCATCTTTACGAGTACGGGTATCAATGTAAATCTCTTTACGTCCAGGCAACACTCCTTTTCCCTTTTTTATCTACAACCAAATAAATAAGTTAAATGCATTTCATTTTTAATTTAAATTAAAGCCATAAAAATAGAAATAGAAATAAACCTTCTCATCAATAAACTTTGGGAGACTTTTTGAACCCATACAATGAACATCTTCAAATTTAGCACGATTTTGCCTATTAATTTTACTTATTTTCTGCAATTGAAATAAAATATTAGTCTTAATAATAAACTCTTTAATATATTACTCATAATATATACGACTTACTTGTCCTTCATCAGAAAACCAATGATGAACCAAACCACGATATTGATTTGGGTCAACCCTATCCATCTGGTAAAAGAGATGCAACTTTCTTCTTCTGTTTTAGTAGGGTCATATGCCATTGACTTTAGATCACCCTTCCATTGCCTCCATTTCTCATTCAGCTCAGATTTTAAACATTTCTCTTGTTAAGTCATTTATTGGAGGAACAAACTCAAATTTACTCTACACACAATAAGAGATGTTAAAGAAACATGTTATATTAGTTTAAATGTATTTCTTACAGTTATCAACATGTTATGATGTAGTTTGAGTGTGCTAACATCTATATTCTTAAACTATAAGTATGATTATAAATTGTTAATCCATCAAATATTCCTAACATCATCATTGTACATCAAACATGTTAGAGCACAAAAACAAAAAACACATGTTAATTGTACATCTCAATTGACTTCTTAAAAAAATGTTATATTAGTTAAATGAATAATCATAATACCTCTATTAATTTCAACATTTCTTCTTTGTAATCATTTGGCATAACTTCCATACTTGTAGTTTGATAGGAGCATATTGATACCTTTCTAGCTACGCTACCCATGTAACGAGTTAGAGTTGGTCCCTTCCTCACAATGGGTCGACCATATTTGTCCAAATTAACGATTATTAAATCACATGTTCCATTTTCCATACATCTAACATTTTTGTAGGAACCTCTAGCCCGTTTAGGCTCTACTTCTACAACAAACAAAAGGACAATAACATTATGTGTGCATATAAGTCATAAATAAAAATAATATAAATAAACTTCAAAAACAAAGAATATATAATTAATACATTTTTTCAATTTGTTCTTCTTCAACTTCTATATCAGAGGGAATTGATGAGATTCTACAGACTCACGTATGACACTTCTGCATGACAAGGACTAGAACGAGTTTCTGCAACATTACTTCCTTCTACTTGGTTGAGTTGTATTATTTGAAGTAGACTGAATTCCTTCATTATCACTTGCTCGATGTCGAATATTTAACTTTCTTCTTCGAGCCATTGCTTCTCTAACACAAAATTATAATGAGTAGTTGGACAAAAGTCAAAAACTAGACAAATCTAAAGTAAATAGAAAACATGCAAATTAAAGTATATAAAAACATAATGTATAAAATCATGCACAATTAGAACACACTTCATTCGTCTCCTCATCATCTCAATTATCTGCATATCATCCATATTATCAACATCAACAACTTCAAAATCAATTTATCGCTTCAACTTGAAGCTAACAATCATTAACATTTTGAGTAGCTTCACTGTATCGCCCATTAGTTGCCCATGAATTTCTTCAAACAGATCACAATATACAAAACAGATCACAAAACAAACAATAGCATATACAAAAATCTGTCAAAAAACAAAAATAAAAATCAGATCGATATTGAATGTTCTTAATACAATCCCCGACATTGCAATTGCAATATTATTAGAAGCACAGTTCAGCAAATCACAAACAAGCCAACTGAAATTAAAAACTTGAATTTAACAAGAAACCTACAAAAGATCACATTATACAAAACAGATTCACAACTTGAAATTAAATTAACATACACCCGATCAAAACAGATCCACATTATACAAAACAGATTCACAAAACAACTGCAATTGCAATATACAAAACAATAGCAATATACAAAAAATCTGTCAAAAAACAAAAATAAAAATCAGATCGATATTTGAATCTTCTTAATACAATTCCCCCGAACATTGCAATTGCAATATTATTAGAAGCACAAGTATCAGCAAATCCACACAAGCCAACTGAAATTAAAAAACTTGAAATTAAACAAGAAACCTACACAACAGATTCACATTATACAAAACAGATTCACAACTTAAAATTAAATTAACATACACGCGATCAAAACAGATCCACATTATACAAAACAGATTCACAAAACAACTGCAATTGCAATATACAAAACAATAGCAATATACAAAAAATCTGTCAAAAAACAATTCAATTTTTGGGAACCAATTGATGGAACTGACATAAATTTAGTTAGGAGTTTTGTAATTAGAACAAATTAAAACAGCAAGGCTTGTTCACATGTCATTCACACAAACTTTTACTGTAACTCAATTTATACATACATACAAACATTCTAGGCTAGTCTCTAACAACAGTCACTTATCAGAACTCAAAACAGTGGTGCGAGAACAGAATGGTGGTTCAAGAAATTACCAGTGGTGCGAAGAACGGTGAGAACGACGGTGAGTGCAGCTCGGGTTCGACGGCGCGACTGGTTTGTTCGACGGCGCCACTGGTTTGTTTCGACGACGGCGCGACTGGTTGTTCGACGACGGCGCGACTGGTTGTTCGACGGC
>PGWS01030618.1:0-10878 GCA_002896235.1 Cicer reticulatum
TTCATCTTAAGAAGCAGAGACTTAAGAGAGGAAAAAGAAAAGCACAACTCAAATTCGATGTTACTATTTAGATAGGTGAAGAGTCAAAGGACATGTGTGTGGTGTTTTGATGCAACAGCTAGCATTAAAAACCAAACCTATTATGGCTTTTAGCCTCATGTCAAGGTTGGAATGATTTTTAAATAGAGAAGCTCTTCTGATTCAACTCTCAATTTGAAAGTAGATGTGTCACTCTCAGACTTATTATATGGATAATATATAACTTGACTTCATTAAGAATAATTAATTTTATAGATATACTATTAATACTTTGGCTTCTTAGTGTCGCGCGTGGTGTTCAAATTATTAAAACAAATTATTAATGGTCCCCCTACTTGATATATCATCTAATCGATGGCGATCGATCGCACGATCAGGCTAACTTTTGACTTACAAAGAATTTTCATAATTATATTCAGACAATGGTTAACGTGACGTGTATTAAATCAAGTTGAAATTATATTTTGAAAATTGTATATTTAATTATTTTTTTACTCGGTATATGATTCTTTAATGTTCAAAAATCATTTTTTTCTAAATAATTTAATTTTTAAAATCTTATTAAGTATTTTTTTATTATAAAATTTAAAAATAAAAATATATCTCAATTTAATGTGTAATAGCTCTTAAAGTTTTTAAATACTTATAAAAATATATATTTATATTCTCTAATACTGTAAAATACTTCATTGGTTTATTTATAAATAAAAAATTAATATATTTAATTAAAAATTCAAATTAGATATATTAATTTTTATTGACTTTAAAAATAAGAACGAATGATATCCTTAAGATAGTATTATTAGTAAGATTATTGTACTTATCATCTTGCCACCAAACTTTAATTAGCCAACACTGACCAATTAAAGTATATGATATTATACATGCAGGGCTGCCGTCTTAGTTTTATGGAATAAATTGCTATGCATTAAGTTTATAGTTTATGTAAAGTTTTTTATTTTTTAATGACAATAACGGAGATTACTCGAACTCCATTAGAATAATGGAAGATCTCGATGATTTTAATAAACCTTATCATTTATCACTTTATAAATCCGAATCGTGTAAGAATATATTACCTGTAAACTATATAATCGATGGACAAAAATTTTCCAAACAGATTAATGTACAATATATATATACTACAAGTCTCGTTAATTTCAATTATTAATATTAACCACTGCAATTACTAAGATTAACTTTAATACATAATTAAAACAATGGCATAGTGTAGATAATTTTTCTAATTGTAATGGAAAATTATGTCCATATACAATATATATATATATACTTCTAAAAATTTATTATTATTTGATATTGAGTTCCAATTTAAAACATTGATTTTTAAGCCAGTGAGTTAATCGCGTGTGACATAAATTAATACTGGACGGATGAAAGACCAACAGGAAATAGTAATGAAAGATGAGAATATACTAAGGATATTGAATTGAATGCATGAAATTAATTGATATTGCATACATGAAGCTATTTGAGTTACGTCTATCTCTTTTTATTTTACACAATTCTTATAGCTTGTGTGTTCGTATGTATGACTAGTTTGACGCCCATATTATTTTTTAGATGTTGATATCATAAAATATGATTAGGATCTTTCCAAATCAGCAGTCTATTACAAATTGTAACCGGTTGTTGAAGAACAATCATTTCCAGATAAAAAGTAGGTTTGCACATATAACATTTTTGTAATAACGCGAAGATTACATCTTCTCATTACACTACATGTTTTTCGCGGTCTATAATAGTACTGCGAGTAAGATCTAATACACATAAAGGTCTAACATTTTAAGATGTTGTTAAACATATAAAAATATTGGTCATATGATAATTATTGCATAATAAGTGATTTATAGCAAATTGAGACACAAAATGATGATTGAAAGTTAAATGAAACGATGCCTAAAATAAGTTACTACATTTATTATATGTCTATTGTATTTGTGTGATCAACGAGAGAGGATATCCTTATGAGGGCGACCATCTAACTTTCTGAATAGAGCTAAAAAGTTTTAATCATAAGGATAAGCTGAAATTCGTCTCTAACTTCCATAAAATATGAACAATAGTAACAGAGCTAATGCTATGTCACAACATTTCGCGTTGAAATAAATCAAATAGAAGTGGAAATGAATTTATGATAGTTTAAAAATAAAAAATAAACACCTTAAATAATGGATCGAATACCAATAGGTAATAAATTGGCACCGAAGTTTATTTATGGAGAGGGTCCAGTGAGCGAAGAATGGTTGTCTGATTCAGATATGTGGGGGGTACAAGTGATAGTACTCTATTACCAACCCCTCTCTTCTTCATCCTCTCGCGGGCCATACTGGCCCATTTCAAAACTATTTACATTTTCGAGGAACATGCTAAATTTTATATTATGTATTTATATTAGTGTGTAGAATAATTTTTTAGTTATATTTTAATTTTAAAAATTAGTTCATAAAAAAAAATTAAAATTAATTTGCAATTAAATAGTTGTATTTTACTATTAAATTATTATACATCTAATAATTATAATATTATGATTTATGTAACAAAGCCTTAAGAGATTGCATTTGTCTTTTGAACTCGAGGCATTGTTAGAGAGAACGCTAATGTTTATAATTTTGATAAAAATATATTAATTTCAATTTAATTATGAAATGTGTAGTGAATTGTTAAGAATAGTCATTGTATTATGTAAAGATTATACAAAAGCTAAGTTTACAGTCTTTATAATTCAGTTTGTTATATCATATATTTTAAAGAAGGAGATTATGTTTCATAGTAAAATTTAGTACAATAACCGATTGATAATTGGTTCTTAATGAATTTGAGAGAAGTGATTTTAATCTAGTATTAAAATTATGGATATAGTTTATTTTTAGTAGTTATATTTTGATTACATATATCTATAATTATCCGGTTGTGAAAGAAAGTAAATTTTATTAAGCTTTTATATTAATCATTTGATGGTTTTAATAGTATACATTGTCTTTGATTGAGATAGATAAATTAACATCAAAATAAAAATTAGTTGATTGGATATAGTTTTGATAATGAGTCAGTGCTATTAATACGATTTGATATATATAGAATCCATGTTATTATTAGATATCAATATAAAATTATTAATTTGATGTTAGTTATACATGAATATTTCTATTGGAGTATAGCATATGCAACTGCGGTACAGATATAAAAAATCAATGGTTCAATTTTATGTTATTTAAATGTATCTCCTTTATCGTTCAGCAAATGTAATAGACTCCTAAAAAAAGTCATAGTTATGTAACGTAGATTAAGGAAGTAGTGTCACTAAGTTGTCTCGTGATAAAGTGACATGATGGTCCAATAGAACTAGTCACTTTATAATTCAATTATATTACTAAGTCATTGAATTTCTGTGGTACTTTATTGATAAACAGTACAGTCAAAGGCATATCAATGGAAGATATATGCCTTTGATCATAATTTAATGTCGGTTTGATATATAGCTAATCATAACTGCACGAACTATGTACGGAGCCATGTACGCTGAATGGAACTGTCAAGTAATGAATCGGGTCCTACACGTTCTTATCAATCTTGTGAGGATATTATATTCAATAATTATACATGTCACTTGTATACTTTAATTATTATATATTTTATTTTATCACATGACCAATTATTATATTTTATTATGAATATTTTTATTTTTTACTCTCTTAACGTGTATATATTAAATATTTTTATTATATTTTAAGGTTTTCTTAAAAATAAACACTGGTTAGTTTCTTTAAAAAAAATTAGAGAAAGAATATTTTTCGTCTTCAAGCCTACAACACAATGTATATGAGTAAAGAATATGGATATTTATAAACTAACTTTAACATTAATTTTCAAGTAATGTGGAATTTTTGTTGGTATATTGAATCATTGATTTATAATCGAGATTACATATCTTTAAAATGTGTGACAAAGATCCTCGTAAGTTTGTTTTTACATCACCGTCATTGTTCTGATCAGAACTCAAAGACTTCACATTGATGGTGGATTAGAACAGATAAAGTCATACAAAAGTGACGTCGTGGTGGTCTCCATGATATAAGGAGTTATGTATGTGGGTAATACCTTTGTACACTCCAATGATCAAGTCAAGATTTCTTAAAGTGGATCCTTACTCATATTGTTGCATATCATTAGGGCAAGATGTGCCGCTTCATATAACATGAAACGACACTTATTGGACTCACCTATACTATAACAATATCCCCTTCATTAGTATTCTAAATTATTCCTTAGTCAAGCAATCAATCGGTATCTTACTTAGCGTTGCTTCGCGAATTCGTTAGTCTAAGTATTTGAACCATTTAGTGAAAGAGAATAACGTACTATCCAACCACATACAACGTGTAACTGACCAGAAACATGTCCAAATCTTAAGTGACATTCCTCAATGATTTAATTAAATGCGATCAGAGTTCGAACTCGCATGTTTTACACGACAAAATAGTTCTATGTAATTAGCTGTCAAATGTGTTACAACTCTATGTAAATATAAGGCAGTATAAATTTATGACCATAGCTATCTGAAATGTTACTTTTCAATGAGATTGAATGAGACATATAAGGTGTTGTATTATGACATTTGGTCATTATATAAATTTTATATGATCCAACCTATTTTTCTCCAAGAATCATTACATGTGTTATATATTGTTTCATTTGGAGAATTCGAAAGTAGGAACACCAAACAATATTATGGTTAGAATCCACATTTGTGAAAATGAATTCGGTAGAAATTCTGATTTATGTTTTAGATAGGTAAGATTCAGTGAAATATTTGATCCAAACAAGATAAATGATATATTTGTTAAAATGGATGAAAAATTCCTTAGTAAGGATTTATATATTATATCACCCACTGCTTATGGGCAACTAGTTAGGGAATCCAGAGCCCATTACTAAAGGTGAAACCGTGTAGTATCCCAACATCGTTTTATCATTCATCTACAATTCATAATTTTCATTGTAGAATGGTAATAGATTTGCACTATTCCTCAACTAGTGTATTAAAAGTTGAGTATCTAGTGTACATGTTTAATCTACCAATTATAACGTCAAAACGTTTGCAACAATGCTCAATTTTCTTCTTAATTGGTACATATTAAGTTGACTTGTAAAGTGTTCTCTAAGCAGTAATATTTCTATTTAATGAAGTTAATAAGAGTATTGATTAATCTTACATATGCGTATCAATTAGCATTATTTTATCAAATAAGAAGTAATATAGTTAAGAATTGAATATTGTTGTGCTTATAATCCGACAGATTTTATTATTTATTATGCCATGTCTTTTACAATAGGCGTTCCGAATTAATCATACAGTAGTACCTGGGTATCTCCGTTTTTTAACTAGTAAAAACTATTTATTTATGAATGCGAATAGTATCAACCGTCAATGTCGTACGTAATGTGAGGCTTTTTAATGTAATTAGTGTGTATATTTTTAAAACCTACGTGTATATTGCATTCAAAATATATATCATAAACACGTTTATGGTAAGGAATGGTAAGTTGTGTTTCTGTTTTAAAAAACAAAAAAAGAATACGGGGTAATGTTACTATCAATCAAATTTGCCATACAAGCCTTAGAATATGGGCTCGTAATGTTTTTTGTTTGTCCAATGGGTTTGGAATCTTTTAATTTGGGAGCTTTTCTCCACTCCTTTTTTCCATTACATTTCTTCGTCCCTTTTTAGTGGTTTTGCTTCACTTTTCTTTTAAAAAATATATTTTTTACAAAATAATTACTTCTTTGAGTTTTCATTGATTTGTTCCAGTTTCAAGAAAAATTTAAAAATAATATATAAATTGTTTCAAATAAAAAGATGTTTTGAAATAATTTTCATATAAATTAATTTTTTATAATGATTTTTTTTAAAATGATTTTTTTATTATATTATAATACCATTGGAAATGATTTTATTGTTATTTCACAAAACAACTTTTAATTTTAATCATTCAAATAAAATAATTTTTAAATTATTAAATGTCAATAAATGAACCCTTAAATTTTTTCCACTATATAAAACTTAAATGCAGGATTTGGTGGTGTAGTTTTGTTTAACAATGCTATTGAGAGTGAAGTGCATCATCATGAAAACATCACGATTAAACACTTCACACTTGCCAATAGAAATACACTGTTTGACTGAAATAACGGAAGCTCCTAAATAACAATGCAATCATAACATGCAATTTCTACTCGTGATTAAGGAAATCAAAATTAAACCGAACATTAAATTGACGCAGAATTTAAAATTTAAAAGTCTAATCGGATTCGGACTAACAAATATATCCTTTATTATTTTTAAATATAGTATATAAAGCAAATAAAAAAAAATAAAATTTTATAACATTATACAATTCAAAAAAGTTAACTCCAACTATTATTTATTCGTTATTCTATTTTATTATTTTTATTTTCAAGATGATGTTAGCATACTTGACTGTCCTGAAGTTTAGGTGGGATTTTTAATGGATTGAAAAAAATTACTGAAGCGCGTATGGGGAGGTGTGGTTGGGATTCTGAAGAGTATAATTGATAATTTTTATTGGTGTTACTTGTGTGTGGTGTAGACAAGGCTTAGTGGGCGGTTATTGTGAATTTTGAAAGCACCAAAAAATATATAAAAAAGTGCAATTAGCAAACGTGGTGGTGTAGAAAGTCATTCCTTTTTATTTTTTGACACTTGGAGTCCAAAATGCATTTGTAGTCCCCAATTTCTAGCCTCAGTCAATAAATTGAATCATTGAGTTTTCAAGATAGTTTGAAAAAACTAAAACTAAAACTTTGTCGGCACAGTCGCAAGCTATTAGTTTAACAGCCGCAGTTTGAACGAGCACCTACACACACTCGTACACATAATACAAATTTTTACTCTATTTTTTGTGATACAAGTCCAATTATCATCCATGTAAATTATTAAGATATTTAAAAAAGACATGTCAATTATGAATAATTCTAATGATATTTTTTATAGACATTTGTCATCGCGGTATTTATTATTTTAATGGAAAAGACTAAGATAATATTTGACTAATTTATTCCAAAGATGGTGGTGTAGGACTATCCATAAAAACAAAAAATCGCATTGAATCTTAACTGAACTATACTGAAAAAAATTAAATTGTGATCAATTATTTACGAACTAGATTAGTTCAATACGCGGTTCATGAATTATTTGTCACATCTTCATTCTTTTAACGCAATTCTGTAAGTTTTTTTTTAAATGATCTTAATAATAAATTCAGTTTATACTTGATTTTTCTAACTTTTCCAGTATATATTGATAATGACAATTCGATTTATAAAAAATGGGTTGGATTCAAAAAGATATAGTTGAATTTTTTGAAGCTAATTTTGATTTAGTTTGAAAACAATGAATTGGCATACCAAAATTTTATATACTAATTCGATTCGAGAATGAAACCATTAATTAATAAAAATAAAAATCCATACTCAAATTAATTAATAATAAAGTTTAAATTATACTTATAGATCTCTTAATTATTTTTAAATTTTGATTTTTAATTTTTAATTTAAATCTCTTAAATTATAAATATTAACCACTTTAATTCTTCAAATTATTTTCATTTTATTTTCATAAACATTTTGATAGTTTAAATTACTTACGTTATAAATTTTGATCCTTTAATTTAATCTCTTAACAATAATAATAAGAGATGAGAAGAGTTGCGAGTTGAAGCGATCACCATGGCTTCATCACTATCACCTCCGAAAGTGAATATGGAGGTACATGTCCATAACCGTCACAAGCTTCTCAAATCCCTTCGCCAACACCTTTCCCAATCCTCTCTTCCTCTTCACGGTTTCGTCCTCCTTCAGGGCGGCGACGAACAAACTCGTTACGACACCGATCACCTTGAACTCTTCAGGTACCCTTCAAATCTCAATCACAATTATTCTCATTTCAATTTTACCAATAATAAACAAATGTACTAATTGCAGACAAGAGAGTTACTTCGCTTATTTGTTTGGAGTTGAAGAACCCGGTTTTTATGGAGCTATTGTGAGTTCCTCTCAATCATTTCCTACACAAATCAATTTTAACTTTTTCTTTTATGATACGCAATCATCTTAAGTTGTTGAAATTAGGAGTTATAATTTAATTTATGCATTGTAATTGTTATTTGGCTGTTATTTTTAAGGATATTGGAAGCGGGAATTCTATCCTATTTGCTCCTAGGTTGCCTGATGAGTATGCTGTTTGGATGGGAAAGATCAAATCACTTTCCCATTTTAAGGTAATTCACCTAATGATAATTTTTTTTAATGCATTCTCATGTCATGTCATTTTTCATTAGAGTTTGACCGCGTAACCTCTAGGGACAAAGTTCAAATTCTCTCAGATGGAATTGGTAAATGACTATCAGTGTCACTTTATTAATTGATGGTAATATATATGTCATGTATGTTTGATGGTGCATTCACTTGTATGCATCCATTTTTGCAGGAACATTACATGGTTACTACGGCCTGTTTTACCGATGAGATTCCAACTGTTTTGAAACAACATTACCAAGGTTCAGGGAAACCCTTGCTCTTTCTTTTGCACGGCCTTAACACAGATAGCAATAATTTCTCTAAACCTGCGGAATTTCAGGTTCTTAATTCTTATCATTTCTTTTATGGTTGTGAATCATTTCTGACAATGTTGTCAAATAGCAGCTGCAGCGCAGCGGATTTTCAACAAACAACTATTGTTCTGCGTTATGCAATTTAGTACAAATTGTTTACATATAACAACTATAGCACTATAGCATAGTAACATTTGAACAAACCGCTATTTTCTGTGATCTCCGACTTTCGTCGCTGATTTATGTCCCAAAATGTTTTTTGCATTAAGTATCAGCATTGTCGATCCTATTTTGTTATATTGGATGAGATGGTATTCCCTACTAGCATCTTTCTTAGGAAGTTAGAATTGTATATTTATGATTTGAATATTTTTACAGGGCATTGGCGAGTTTGATCAGGATCTGACAACTTTGCATCCTATATTGACTGAATGCCGTGTTATCAAGTCAGAGTTGGAAATTGATCTTATTCAGTTTGCCAATGATATAAGCTCTGAAGCTCATGTTGAGGTAACTAGTGTTAACATGCTAAAGTGTGCTTGTTTCTTTCTTTTTTTCCTAACATTTATGTCAAATGTTCTCTGGAGCTATATAGGAGATGCTGCAATGGTATTAGAGGAAAACAACTTTATATATTTTGATGGTTTAATTTTTGTTATCTTTAGTTTTGATGGTTTAAAATTTTTATTATCTTTTTAGTACAAGGCTAAATAAAACTACGGAAAATAGTTTCATGTTGATAGTTTAGTTTTTCATAGATAATAAGACAAGGAAAATTGCGAAAGTATAGAAGTATAAAACTTAACAGGCATAAAAGAGTTCTGATACGGAAAAATATTCCTTTTTCATGTTTCTTTTAATAAACATTCCCAAATATAAGTATTATTTCCCTTTAGTTTGTTACCTTCCATTTTCCACAGAAATTTGTTGGTTTTAATTTTTCAAGTTAGGAACATCCAAATGTGTTGGGGTTCACACAGGTACACAGTACACTATCTGTTAGTACTGGTAGATAGAAAAATCTGTGACATCAATGATTAGTGTGAAACTGTGAATGACATTATCCATATGTTTTGTGAAAATGTTAACATGATAGCTGCAATATATTATATATTATACACTACAACGGAACAGGTTATGAGAAAAGCTAAAGTGGGCATGAAGGAGTATCAGCTTGAAAGCACTTTTCTTCACCACACCTACATGTATGGTGGATGTCGGCATTGCTCTTATACATGTATTTGTGCTACTGGTGACAACAGGTATACATTTACATTCCTGATAATATGACCATATTTGTTACAATAACTGTGATTCATAGATACTTTTGGTTGAATAAAACTTTTCTCAATGGTCATTTGTATGAAATGTGAATGATTTCTTCGTTCTGTCCATGCTAAGAAAAAAGTAATAGAGCTAAAAAGACTTTGTTTGATATTTTTCTTACCATTCGGACTTGTTTTGATATTACCAACTTTATTATCAGCAATCTTAAAATGTTAAGTGTAAGTTTGTACTGTCACTACACAACATGTATAAAGTTTATTATAATATCTTTCTTCTAGTTTTAAATAGTAGCAATTTCCATCACAAAATGGGATGGCTAACACGCATGTATTAATGCAGCGCTGTTCTACATTATGGGCATGCAGGAGCTCCTAATGATAAGGTACGACATAGAGTATTTTTTCACCCTTTGAATTTGAAGGTCGTTACTGACTTTTCATTGCAAATTTGCAACCAATGTCATATGGTTGGTTGGCTATCATAATGTTGCCGCGTTCAGTTCCTGCATCTTTCAAGATTGATGACTTTTCTAAGTTGTTTGTTCCATTCCACTCCAAGGGTTTTGTGTTGGCCGTTTACTTATTCATATTTTTCTACCTTGCTATTTTATCAATCACATGCCCTGTCATTAGTTTCTTTTTCATCAGTGAGATGAAAATAATTTTTGCTCAGCATTATGGAAGAAATTATAACAAAAATGAGCAACTCTGGGAAACAGAAAAAAGAAACTATATTATTTGGTGATTTTGGATATGGCCAATCAACTTATTAAGTGTTGAAATTGCACTTGATTTCCTTTAGACAGTGACAAAAGAAGATTAACTTGTAGTCTAAATTGGATGATCAATGTTTATTTACTTTTAGAGATATATTCATTTTAAAACATCACTCTCTTGTAGA